>JBAJNP010009535.1:0-17955 GCA_036877545.1 Yasuhikotakia modesta | reverse complement strand
TCTCTCTCTCTCTCTCTAAATGTAGAGTAAAGAAACAGGGGTACGAGGGCCGGGTGTGGCATTAAAAATGAATGGGGAAACTATTGCAGCAGTATTTTACAGCATGTAAGCGAAACTACTCAATGTCATCTGTTACACATTTGAGCTGTGGCACTGTGACGTCCCTCAGGAGTGGAGGCGGAGTCTCGCCGGGCCACACCCCCCAGCATCCATCACTCTTTCTCGCCGGCGGGCGAACGAGGTGCCGACAGCCTAGAAACTAACATACCTCTGATGTGTTTGAGTCGTGCCTCAGCCGCAGTGCTTCTCTCTGCAGGGCCTGTCAGGAGAACAGAACTTTTCTTGCTCTTTTGAAAGAAATGAGGTTGATGTACTGTCTACAAACTCCAGTGTTTACCATCCGGTCTACAGTGTTTTTGCAGACAGGCGTGAGAGTGTTAACATACGACTGCAGGGTTCTCACACTCAACATCTGTTCAGCATTCAGCAGCTTAACCTGCTCTGGTGAACTCAGACCTGCGTGAACTCAGACCTGAGGTTAGCCAATCATAACACGGGTCATTTATGTGCAGAACTCTTAAAGGTACAGTAGCACAAGCCTCTGCTTCCAAACGTTATATTGTGATGTATCAGAAAGATTAGATCTACTAGATCTTGTTTTGTGTCACAGGTAGATGTGGTTTAGTTGGTCATTTGTGTGCATATTTTTAAGGCTTGATGATAGAATAGTGGACTGCAGCTGATAGAATAGACTTTGTACAATATTATAATTGTACAATATTTCCTTGATGATCAGATGATGAAAAAGTGACCAGTTTCTCTTCACAGACTCGCTGCACGAGGGCTGAGACAGTCTCCTCACGTCTGAGCGAATCTTTGTGTTGGTGTAAGAAAGAGATGTGTGTGGAGTTATTTTATTATACCTGCAGCACAGAGAGAAGAGTGTAAGATCAGATTAAAGACAGAGGTGCTGTTTCTGAGCTAAATAACTGCCTCTTATCTCTCTGATTGTAGTTATTTAGCCCATTTATGCAAACACACTCTCCTCAGAGGAAGAGCCACACACACACACACACACACACACAGGGTTCAGGGTTTAAGTCACGAGAACATAAAGATAAACACTGACAGATATATTCCCTGATTGTAAGTGGCTGTGGTATTATTGTGTGTGTGTGTGTGTGTGTTGTACTGTATCTGATCACAGTCTTTGCCACACTTGTCTCAACACACACCCTCACATTTACATGTAGCAGTTCTCCGACAGAACACACTGCACCACCGTCGATTGCTTCTCTGAAGAGCGTCTCTGTATGAATAGACATTGAAAATTCATCTCAAGCGCAGACGCTTCATTTTTTTTGTCTGCGTGAATGAATGGCAAAGACAAATGATGTTTCACAAAAACAAAAACACTTCACTGAAAACCGCACAAACTAAGAGAAGGCTTGAAATATTCATCCAAACCATTTCATCTCACCCTACATTTGATGTTTTTAAAATATGATGGTACATTATAGTATATTTTAAGTTTAGTTTATTTTTGTATGTGTGTTAATGTGTACAGTTTGTTGTTAGCATGTTCAATTGGTGTTCCTGTAGCTCAATAGGTAGAGCATTGTGCTAGCAATGTAAAAGTCATAGGTTCAAACCCCAGGGAACACACACAGAGTAACTGGGGCCGTGGCTTGTTTCTCCACTAGCAGTTGATGTGTGAGACCTTCTGAAGGTCCATTAGCAGTGTCATGGAGTGAGGTGGACTCAGGTCTTCTGAGGAGCTTTAGAACGTGGCTTGTGTGGATCTGCTGGTCTGTCTGCCTCCCACTTTCAGGAGTAGAAAGAGTTTTCCCAGGAGAGTCTTTGCTGTGTCTGTTGTCTCTTTTTCTTCTTTATAATTTTGTTTATTGAGGATGTTTTTGTCCCATCATCCCATCTCTTCTCTGACTTCACAGAAGTATCCCTCAGAGAACACACCTGTGAACCGGTTTATCACCCCCAGAGCTCCAATCTCTCCTCATCTGGTCCCAGCATTCCCATGATGCATCACTCCAAGACTCTGTGACTCTGTGACTGCACGCTAGTCAGTGATTATCATGCTGCAGGCCAGGGAATCGTGATCTTTCTGTAATAGCAGTGTGAGAATTGCACTCGTCTGCTGACACGTTAAAGCGCTGCGCTCCTCTGCTCTGCGTTTGACTACATTACAGTCAAATGAAACTCGCTGTTTTCCTTTCGTACTTAAACAACCCCTGAGAGTTTGTCACAGATGCTGAAGATGTTTAAAGAGAGGAAATATCCTGTGGTTCTCACACAGGTCATAAATGATCGCCTTTGTCAGGAGCTCGTGGGAAATATGTAGCTTTTGTTTATTTGTTTTGTTTATTTTGTTGGCATTAGGTTCTCCTATAGCTAGATCAGCGTCTTCCTGTACAGAGTGTTTTCACATTGTAGCAGTTCATGTTAAACGTGTTTTCTGTTGCATGTCAAAGTTAATGTTAATGAAAACGACAACCAAATATTGACTAGATTTAATGTATGTTTTTAACAGAAACAGCATAAAAATGACCTCAGCGAGTCGAGGAGGCAGGAAGCTCTCGGCTGTTTAATTTGTGGCCTGCCGTGTCTGACAGATCACGGTACAGTAGCTCTGATTAATTAAATTTGCCCGGCTGAAGACGGATTTCTCACCGCTGTCAAGGTTTCAGTTTTATGTTAAATATTCTCTAAAGGACAGACCCCTAAATCTTGTGGGCGGGAGCGAGCAGCGGCCTGTGAAGGCAACCATTGGTTAACTGCTAATGATAAGAACACACAGCAGATGAGGCGTCCGTGCGTCCCGCCTGAATTAGGCTGTCAATCACTCCGGTGACCGTCGGCCAGAAGAGACAAAACAACGAATGATGAATGAAGCCAGACAAGCTCAGCATCTGACATCAGCGTGACAGTATTCAGTGAATAAACTGATGCTTCTAATATTAATAGAGTCATTCATGTAGTGTAGAAATGTTTAATGGAATATACATGAAACATGTATATTGAATTTAACATAGCAATAGTATATTTTGGTTTTATAGTGACTTTAAAATCCAACCGTTTCCCCAGAGGTCTCAGTCTTGCATGTTTCATGGATGCGTCTGTAATGCGTGTGTTTTGAACTGATTAGGTGGCATGAGTGCGTTTGCACCGCTGTAGTAAATGATCTGCGAGTGTGTGTCTGTGAGCCGTAATTTGTTTGTGGGCTTGTGTAGCTCATTTCATTCACCGCTTTCTGCTGATTTGCATTATAATTGGATTAGTATTAAATAGGTGTGAATTGTGAGCAGGTTACAGTAACAGCAGTAATGAGAGCTTTAGGCTTTAATTAGTGTTCATCATTCACTCATTCCTTCCTTTCTGTCCTGCTATTTGTAATTATAAATATCTGCTTTTAATTAGAGGCACCTGCGTTACCTTATAATAAAAAATTGCAGTAATTTGACATTTGGTGTTTGGTGATCATCATTGTTTGCCATTAATAAATGCGGGTTGTTTTTGTTAAAGTTGCTGCATGCGTTTGCGCAGTTGTCTTCGTCGCTCTGCCCAGCAAACATGCAGCGCCGCATGTTTTCACGTTGGGTTTAGACCGAGCGTGAATGTTGTGCTCTGCACTGCGCTAAAAATAATGCAAAAGCATTTCAATAATTAGTGTTTGCCTTCGGTCACTATGGTTACAGGTGGACGTCACGCTAGCGCAAAACAGAAACGTAGATTGACTTCAATCGTTCATTAAAAAATAGTTTATGTGAGAACAACCAAAAGCCACATCTGTTACTAAATGAAAAATCGTTTGTCAATAGATGTTTTTGTTTGCATGCAGGCTGCTGTTGGTTTGCAGAGACGTGTCGGCGATCGTCTCAGAGGGTCGAGGCGACAGACTTTGCATCCGTCGCATTTTCAGCAGATTCTGGCGTGTAACTTTGTTTAATCAGATAATTGTGTAAATGTAATGCCGTCATTTCATCAGACGAAAGGTGAACTGATGACATTCTCAAATGTCAGTGTTATCTTTCACGTCTTTCATTACATCACATTTAAATAAGGACACACACATCTCTGTGCTGTTGTAACCTGAAGCTGGATATTCATAGAAATCGCTTATTATAATGTGAGGGTCAGAACAGCTGACAGCTGATAGGCCAGTGAGAGGGAGAGGAAGTTACAATGGCTTTAAGTGTGTTGCTATGGGGTTGCTAAGGGATTGTTTACTGGCTCAGGTGAGTGTGTATGTGTGTGAGAGTGTGTGAGAGTGTGTGAGAGTGTGTGAGAGTGTGTGAGAGTGTGTGTGAGTGTGTGTGAGTGTGTGTGAGAGTGTGAGAGTGTGAGAGTGTGTGAGTGTGTGTGTGTGTGTGTGTGTGTGTGCGTGTGTGTGTGAGTGTGTGTGTGCGTGTGTGAGTGCGTGTGTGTGAGTGTGTGTGAGTGTGTGTGTGTGTGTGTGTGTGTGTGGCTGCTCATTCATGTCTAACACAATTAGAGGTGTCAGTGTCTTCTCCAGCTGAACCTACAGAACACACTCCTGTCTTCCATTTACATCCACAGGATCAGATGTGACTGTCAGCTGACAGACCTGCTGAGAGTCCCTGAGTCTGACACGACTTTCTGTCAGAAGATTACATGACTTTTCACACACTTTTAACAGAACAGCATTATAGACGATGGACTGAATTGAACAGAGACTGAGACTGACTGTCTTAAGTTCCTGTAGCTCAGATCTGAGGTCAGGGATTTAAAAACATGTACTGCTAAATGTAGAGCTTGAAAAACAATGGAGGTATTAAAGAGGTGTGTGTGTGTGTGTGCGTGCGCACATAAGGAAATCCCACCATTGGCTTTTTTTTACATCATTCTTTTACACCAGTCTGTATCATTAATAAGGGTCATTTAGCATGAGAGAGAGAGAGAGAGCACCGGCCGTCTCTCTTTGTCTTTAGTGACACCAGCACCAAATGAGGAGAGACAATGTCTCCTGCTGATCAATGATGGAGAAAAGGCTGCCAGTGAAATGAGGTTAAATCTAACGTGATAAACGCCGCCGTCTGTCAGCAGCGCACCTCACAGGCTTCATTTTATTCAAGACATTGAGGAGCAGGTAAATAAATAAGAGATGCAACATGAGGAGAGCTGAGCTCCACAGAGGATGATGAAGATGATGGTTATGTCTTCTGTAGAATCTCCTCAGATCTTCTGCATGTGATCTAGAAGCTCAGACACTGAATGTCTTCATTAATGGTTGCAGCTGTGGAGCTGTGATGCAGCAGAGCCGTGGTCAATAATAATGATTTATAACTTGAGCTGTTGGTCCGATTTCAAAGGAAATGTCAGTTTGGCTTCATTTAAAAGTTTGTAATGTAACCTGCAGTTTTATGTTTTAAACAGACATGCAGCAAAGATGCAGCTTTAAAGAGAACAAAAAAAACAAAATCTGTTGCAGTAATTTTGATTGGGCGTCTGCTTGCATCATTGCAGGAAATGCCATCCGTCCCATTGCGCTGAGAGCTGTGTCCACCATAGCCAAAGCCCTTCCTGCGTTTCCCATCCTGGCCACCGGGGGCATCGACTCAGCTGAATCTGGGTTGCAGTTTCTGCATGCGGGCGCCAGCGTGTTGCAGGTACGTGAGGCTGCATGTTCATCTGCAGTATCGACCGTAACCGTTTCATAAAGCTCAGCTCAAGTCAAACTGTGTTCATTGTTTGTTACACGATTTGTCAGGGTTGCGTTTTGTTTACGCTTGACACACAATTACTTTTAATTGGTTTTGTCAGCGCTGCGTTTTCCGCAGCTGCACGCAAAGTTTTAATTAGAAAACTTTGTGCTAAATGAGATACAGGACAGTTAAGCACAATATTTAGATGGCAGATTGAAAAACTGTTTCGATCTCCTCACATCATGCTTTGCTTGTGTCTGGGGAGTCATCGTTTAGAAAATCTGTATGCAAATTGAAGCTGTATCTTTGAATAAATGCATTTACTATTTTTAAAGGTTGATTTAATGTTTCAGTAACGCTTTTTCCGTTCCTACCTGTTCAGTGGAAACTCATGGGGGACTGAAGAGATTTTTGCATTCAGACATTAATTCTGTGAGTTAATATGAAAAATTAATTACAGAATAACTCGGGCCCTTGATAGAATCATAATGCTTCCAATTACAGATTCACAGCTTTAAAAAGCCGTAATTTGTGTTTCATCTCACACAATATAATCGTTATTTGTGCTTTTCCTGCTTTAGAGATTTTTTTTCCAAGTGATGAAAGAAAAAATCTCTTCTTGTTAATATTTTGGTTTTAGTGGCGGATTAGCGCTAGGAATTGTGGGGTTTGGATCAGGAAGAAGAGTTTGTTGAGGACACACGCTGCGGCATGCGTTCTTTCAGACGCATCAAAGAGTCTGACTGCTGAGAGATCGGAAAAATAACCGCATGCGACGTGCATTCGCATGCATCATCCTCACCAAAGAGCAAAACACTGATTGCTGTTTCCTCCCATGATGCTTTGCGATGTTTAATTATTCAGGATAAACTTGCATATCCAGCCCTGGTTGGGTTTTTCCCCCACATGCTGGTTGAATTCAGGTCGGGTCTGGGTCAATGCAGAACCACCTTTGGATCAGGAACAGAGCGTTGAAAGAACGCGCTGTAATGCGAGCTGTCGCAATCAGAGCGTCTTGTAGCTGAAAGTGACAGAACATGCATGCATTGAATGGAAGAATCAGGAATTTGAAAGCTTGTGAAACATCTTTTGGTAAATAGAAACGCTGTCGGCACTCGTGCTGTTGTTTCAAAGCACGCGCTGATATTGCACCACATTAAACATTCAAAAACAAATAATATAATGAAGTCCATTCATCCTCATTGATTTTATTAGGATGGAGAAATGTTCAGTCTGCTGCTTGTGTCTGTTTTAGAGGAAAGGGTATGGGGTGTGTCTGTACCAGAGCAGATTTATCTTATTAACCAAAACAACAGCGTAACTGTAAAACATACCTGTGGTCTCAGCGCTCCATTTCTCCGGCAGATGTTTACTAAACAGACAAATCATTCTATTCAAATGATGCCGTTTCCTGGAGAGCAGAAGATCTTTTATTAAAATCATAACTCAAAGTACATCGCTGCGGTCTGTCTGTGTCGCTCTCGTGTTTGTTACGGCAACAATATCTGTCACACTGACACAGAGTTTAGATTACCAGTGAAAATAAATCTTTCAGTGAATCCGTTTATTCAAGATGTTAAGTGCTTTTTTAGAAACATTTTTCCACCGGTTGAAAGTCTCTTCACATCCTGATAACAATCACTGAGTAAAGCGTCTGAATATGTTTATGTAAATGTCTTCTGTGGATGATGCAGGACCGATGCAGTGATAGGATGTTCTGCCTGTCTGTCAAACTCTGTGTGTGTTCATGTGTTGGAGGAGGCGGGGCTTCAGAGACACTCTGAAAGGAGGGGCGGGATTTTATATATATTATATTATATTATATTATATTATATTATATTATATTATATTATATTATATTAGTTTTGATGTGACACATCACTGTTCATAGAATAATTTTTCTGTGTTTTATTTGTAGGTTGCAGGATTATGTGGACAGTGAACATGATCGTCTTTAGTTGATACTGAACACGTCTCTTTACAGTCACTCAGTGGCTGTCGCTGTTTACCAACAACAGACAGAAGAAATCTGTGAGATGACTTTCATTTACTCAGAGATGCCGAGCGGGTTGTGAAACAGAACGTCTGTTTCTTTAATAAGACGTGTTGTGATAGATCTTCACCTGTCATAATGAGACGTGAAATCGCTGCATTTGGAGGCAGATGTAGAAGATCAGGAGAGAGTTTTCATGAGAGGGTCTTTGGGGGCAACGGAGCAATATTTCACTAATGGCAGCGCTGGTTCAGTCCTAATGATCCGCTCTGTAATTTGGGTCTTCCCGGTGCGTGTAAACAGTCGCACGCTGCAATAAAGAGACCGTCTTTAGGTAGTAAAAATGACTTGTGGCCCGGAAAACATCAGGAATTTGTAATTTCGTTTCAAACTGCTAAATGTTTCCGTAGAGACGGATGCAAAACAAAACATTCACCAGCAACACAACGTGAGCATTTAACAAGGTTTTCACCACATTTTCACAACATCACATTCTGGTTATTGTCAGGTTAGGTCACACAACAACATCCTCAGCTCTACATGCTAAAACAAAAACAGTGTTTGAAACAGGTCATATGTTTTGGTCATGAACTAAACCTTTTTGTGGAAAAATCTAGCTGGTAGGTTTTCCTTAAGTAGTATTTTTAGTTTTTCTAAACACAAAATCACGTGTTTGGGCTGCAGTGCTTGTGGAGGTTTTTTAGGTCTAAAAATATGAAATCAATACATTTATGTAAAAAATTTGAAAAACCTAGTATGAAAGCTTGTTTAGTATGTTTTGTAATGTTTCATAAATTGTCTTGGCAATTTTTTTTTCAGTGAGTGAGGCAGTGACAGAGAGGACCTTAGAGAGACCAGGCTTGTCTGCTGGTCCTTTGACATCAGCCCTTGTGAAAAAGAATCACTGCATTATATCCAAAGACTAAAGGTTACTGCATCATGTAATACACTCCCAACCAGACTGGACTGTACCGATCAAAGCTGGTCCTCCTGTTCACTGGTTTGTAAAACGCATTTTCTTGTAGTGACTTCCATAAAGATGCTTATTTTACCTGAAGCGCTGCACAAAATATCAGCTGCTCGTATTTTCCTGGTGCATTAGTCAATCTGCACAAATCAGAACTGACAAGAGCTTCATACATAGTCATTGTAACATTTGGATACCAAACCAAATTTCTTTGTGGAAGATGCGCGGCTAAATGCCAAGATTTTATTGCAGGAATAAAAGAGCAGAGAGAGAATGAGAGCAGGAGAGAGAGAGAAATATGGGTGGAGGGAGCAAGAACGGATCTCAAAAGCAGCTGGAATCAATGCACAGTTTCTGGGCTGATATAAAGCGCTGATGCTCTCAAATGCCTCGAAGCTTCTCAGAAATTCTCACTTCACATTTCGTTTAGAATTCGGACACATTAGCGCTAAACATTCTGGGTCAGGAAATCTTTGATGTTCTGCATCAAATGAAAAGCAATAATAGCTACAGACTCCCTTTCACAGAGCCAGTAGCCTTGAAGCTCTACAGCCCCAGTCAGACGTGAGTTTGGCTGTGAACTGCGGCTCTTTTTTAGTCATAATGAAGGATTTAAGTCAAATCCCACATATTTGCTTTAAATATGTTCCTAAACAGAGAAAAATGTTAGTTATCTGTTGATAGTGTTTCTCTGAAGAACATTAGACAGCATCATCCTCTGCTGTAACCCTGATCTTTACGTGTGTGAGAAATGTTTTTCTATTGATACCGATCTGCTCTGTTAGTTGCGATTCGATTGTTAAACTGGCATTGGGCGTCTGTAATCACAGCGCATTTGTTCATGTTAAATTGAGGTGAAATGTCTTTGGACTGAATTTGACAAGTTCAACAAAGGATTCATTGTTTGTTTGTTTGTTCGTTCGTTCATTGCATGTGATGTGTAGATGTGGGCTGTGGAAGACGAGTAACAAGTTTTATGCAAATGAGAATAGTAATGAAAACATATCTCCCAGAAACGAGCTAGCCAGAGTAAATTGCCTCCATTTTCTCAGCGTGAGGTTTGCCACGTGGGATTTAATTTTTAAATATACAAATGACGCGGCACAGCCAATGAGGCTTCAAGCCCTTGAGAAAATCTTTGTTGCGACTGTGAGGAGAGAGAGACATCAGATAGGGAGTCAGAGAGAGCAGATATCCGAGGTTCAGCGTGTCAGAAACCAGCTGTGATCGTTTGTGGTGCGGCTGCATGCTAATCCGGTGAAAAAAAGGCAGTTCTCGGTTCGACTCTGGTGGATGTCAGATCAGTGATAGTGCCGGGAGATAAGCATGTCTTATCTGCTGTCTTAAGACGCGGCACGACTGTCGTCTGAAGTGCAGCAGACAAAACTGAGGCTTCAAGCGCTCCATGCAGATCAGAGTTTGAGCTGCAGAAGTGTAACAGAGCCAATGCAGGGGCAGCGCATGCTGACGCGCTTTATCGCCCTTGCCTGCGCCGAACCGGTAATGAGAGAATGAATTAGATTTCTCTTAAGGTCAATTGCATTCAGAGTTCCACACCACGTGCATTTGCTGCGACGCACTGATGTTTCTCTTTTAAAGGAAGTTGTGTGTTTTTATCACTGAATATGTGTGTGCATATATTTATTAACCATATGTACCTTTAAGTCACCATGAAAACACTCTTCAAACTAGATTCTTAGAGTTAATATTTTGCTTCTCAAATAAATGTGTGTTAACAGGTTTTACTAGGAAAGTCTTTTTGCTTTGTAAACGTTGTGCAAACGTTGGATGATAAATCATTGGTGAGGTTCACAAGAGCACCACAGCTCAATGTTCAGAGGATGTTTACCAACCCCTGCGCCGCAGCCCCACGGCCGTACGCTGAGCTGCAGTGTGTTGACTGAGACTGTGTTGCGTCACACAGGTGTGCAGTGCGGTGCAAAATCAGGACTTCACGGTGATTGAGGATTACTGCAGTGGGCTGAAGACCCTCCTGTATCTGAAGAGCATTAAGGAGCTGGAGGACTGGGACGGACAGTCGCCCCCTACGCCACGCCAGCAGAAGGGAAAACCCGTGACCACTCTGGAGGAACTCAGGGGGACGGTGAGACGCATCACACCTGCTTACAACATTGTTTTAGAGACGATTACTGTTCCCCCTTCACATTATTTTCCTTATTACAGTTCTCTGACATGCCATTAAGGAGCTAAAAGTAATTCCCATAATTCCACAGCTTTTTAAACAAGTGCCCATTAATGCCACATTAGCGTTAAATCTGTGGACCTCCATCCATTAACTTTAGTTTGTAAGAATTCCTGTAATAATGGCACCGTCCAATTCACAAAGTAAGAGCCACAATCTGAGAGGTGACAATTTTAAAGCCCTCCTTGCACTTCTGTTTTACTCTTTCTAGTGGAAAAATACAAAATGAGTGATTGTAACCCAGGTAAGGTCAAATTATGACCAAAAAACAAAACAAAAAAGACGTGTGTTGGAACTGAATGCTGAGCTTTGCAGCCACATCGATTTATCTGTATTTTTTCGAGTTTGGAGCACAAAAGCACTTTGACTCTGGGGGGAAATAATTGGTTACTTTTATGCTGTAACTTTTATTTCTCTTCTTTTCCTTGCATGCAGAATTTACATAACAGCAGCAACAAAATAATGTCAAGTCGTGAAAAATGAGATCGGACAAAGGCAGCTGTTGGCGCGTTTAATGGTTTGTGCTTCAGGTCTGTGCTCAGCCCGTGCTAATCTCCCTTATTATTTGTGCAGTGGGAATATAAGGCGACATGTAAATGAGCAGAACTTCAGTAAACTCTTTCAAAGCGCAGAATTAACAGCCTTTATCAGATCACAGCTTCACTGCTAATACACCAGCCGCGGCTTTGAAGCCCGCGAGTGTTTTCGAGCGGCGAGCAGCGACTGCTCGTCTTCTGAAGGCAGGACGACTCCACGCGGCTCAGCGCAGTCGTTTAAATGCTAATGCCAAATGAACTTCAGAGAATGAAGCAATGAAAGAAAAGAGAAACAGGTGCTGATAAATGTTATTACTGTGTCAATGTTATTGGCAGAATCGTCGCCACTGTGAAACCGTTGTACGTGGAAACGTCATAATGGCTGATATGCAAATATTATAATGACATCATTGCCAGCCATTGGTTTATAAAGCATAGCATGTTGTTCCTGGAAGCTGAGTGGTTAATATAGCGTTTCAGCTGTAAAATGGTGATTTTATGATAGCTGTGTTTTACTATTCTGTATGTATTGTGTGTTTTCTGGCGTTATATGTTGTATCAAGTGTGTGAATCTAAAAACACTGACACAGTATTTTAATATTTTCCACTAATTTTCCATGAATAGATGGTCTTGTTTTCAAAGGTAAATTAATTGTCCAAAATCATTAGGCCTCCAATTAGTTTCTAAAAGGTTTTTTAGATACTTGTCAGAGATGGTGAATATTAATTAAGTGATAGAACGACACAAAGAGTAATAATATGGAGTTTTAATGTGTTTGACGAGCGCTGAGGCTTAATGAACTCAGTTCAGTCGCTTCTCGTTTGATAGGGTGAGACGTCTCTCAGAATTGTGAAGACAAGCAAGAAATAATGAGTCAAAGAAGATTTCATTCACTTTAAACATTTAATTCTTTAATAAACTGCACAGAGCGGCTGTGCAGTTAAACAGGGCGTTTATTCTTTTGTGCGTTTCATTAACAAGAATAGATGTTTTCGTCCCTGTATACCCGTCTCAGGTGTGTTTTATTGAGGCCCGGCCCTTACAGTTTAAATCAACTGATTGGATTAACCAATAAAAATCATTGCTTGTATAGGAACATACGCATATGCAGAGTCTCATTCTGTACATGTAAGGTATTATATAATTGCACTTTCAGTTATGATTGACACAGAGGTATTTCTCATTCTGTAAAGTTTAAAAAAGAACAAAAATAATTATCCCAGCATGTGGAGGCATTACAGTCGACACCCACACCAGACTCATGACATGTGACCCTGCAGAGCGCAGCTGTCATACAGGTCATCTACAGACGCTCTGTATCATCTACTCATTACAGACCCGCACGGGAACATCAGTTATATGAGTGACTTCTTCTCTTTACAATAGTTTGTAAAGATAAATTACTTTGTCTCTTTGAGACCAGACTTTCACGGTTGCACATATTTTGTATTTGTAACCTCCTCACTAATACATTTGTAAAGGAATTAAAAAAATCATTTAAATTATTATTTACAAAACCATCCTGGAATTTAATCCTTTCTTGTTTAGTAGTTTAATTGTTTAGCAGCAGAACTGTTGTGTTAGTAAGTTGTGGCTTATTTTTTGTTTTTGACTCATCAAGGCCGTCAGATCTTTAGGACACGGGAAAGTGTTTTAGTGCATAAAACATACAAAAGTGTCTTTAATTGAAAAACCATCCATGAATGTAGTGGGATGTAGTGTGTGTGTTTCACTGTAGTTACTCCAGTACAGATCCAGTCATTCCATGAATGCAAACACACATTCATGTTCAGCTTCCGTTTGACATCGTCTGTGTCTGGTGTTTAGAAGACAAGCCTTGTAACTTGTAATAGGAGGACATACACACACAAACAGGTCCGGTTGTTCAGTTTATTCCCTGACTGGGGTGTTTTGTTGCCCCTGACAGTGTGAGGTGAGACAACTTTGCTGAAGGGTTCATTACTGATGCAGTCTTGCCTGGCAGCACCGAGCATCTCTCTCTCTCTCTCTCTCTCTCTCACACACACACACTCTCTCTCTCTCTTACACACAGACAGGTGTTTAGTGTTCATGAGAGAATCACATCACAAAAGCTGCACAAACAAGAAACTGATTTAGGACCAGATTGACTGAACACCTTCTAAGTCTCTGCCGTCTCGTTCACACTAAACACTTACAATCCAGATTGAAGCAGTTTTGTAAGTGGTGTCTCTTTAGATCATTATGAACCTCTTGCTGTGTGTTTTAAAGTGTTAAAGTAGTAAAGCCATTTTTAATAAATGTTGTTTTATAAGTAAATGTATTTTATTAGAAAGGTTTTATTAATAATTTAATCTCCCAGTTTAGTTTTCACAGCCGTGTCTCTTTAAAGCACAGACTCATTTAGAATGCAAATATGACTGGCTTTGCGTGTGTTAATAACTCAGTTCTGTTTCATATGTGTGTTAAAACATACGCTGAACGCGTAAACATTTTATTTGTTGAGGTGCGTTTTCGAATTGTGAGGTACGTACAGATTTTTGTGTTCAGTCAGGCTGTTTCTGACATGAGAACTCGACTCACTGAAAGAAGAAATGATTCATTCATGAGCTTCATGCAGTTGTTTTGCTGAATTCCCCCCTCAGTGTTCAGGAGCTTAAATGTAGCGTTTGGGAACCTGAAAGGCACATCAGATGCGGAGACAGAGGCGTGAGACAGAACCTCCCTCCCCTGAGAAAACACTCGCTGCCTTCACACACTCCCAGAAAACAAACGTGTGTTTAGTCACACACTCCCTAAGACTCCACATCACCAACACCAGCAGTGACGTGTGTGTGTGTGTGTGTGTGTCACATTCAAGGTGTACATTTGATCACATGCCAGTTCAATACACATGAAGTGACTACAAGTGTAAATCGTAGCAACAAACAGCAAAATTCAACACTTGTCTTCCCTCAGAAAGGAAACATCATGTACAGAGGGCAGACGTGAACAGCTGCCCTCACAGGAAGTCAAATTCTTTGTGGCTAACAAATTTTCTAACAACACTTTCTGTCTCTTCTGTTTTCAGTTTACTGCTGTTTTTCTCTCTGTCTGTCTCTCAGGCTTTAAATAAAGTGCGTTTGAGCTGCTGTTCTTTCCTCCGTCACGTCGCTGTCAGACACAGGTGAGCTGTCAGTCTGAGGCTGGACTCTCCAAACACAATCTCTGCTTTTCAAACTGATGTCAATTTCCTGCCCGCTTTGTCTTATTTTATCATGCCAGATTCATTAAATCGTACAGAGCCAGAGAGCGAATACCAGCTGCCAGCGATTTTGGTGGCTTGGATACGCAAATATTTTTTTCATTTACTTTTTATGAAGCTTGAAACAAAGTTAAAAATAAGAAGTTTTAAGCCAACCAGCTTATCACAAGTTTAAAATGAAAGGATAAAAGTTTTAGAAAGTTAGAAAAGAACCGCTTGGATTCATTAATGGGCATTATAACTGATGAAAAATACACAGTATTATTAGTTAAAGAGCTGTGAGCAGGTCTGTTGAGTCCAGTGGATGCTTTTAGTCACGTTTAATATGTCGGGGCTCGTGGTTGATGTGCCGTTTGTTGGGCCGGAGTGAAGATGAACTGTTATTGCTCTGTGGGGTCTTTCATTAGCTCTCTATAAAAGTTGACCCTCGAGACACCAGCCAATCAGAGCCCAGAACGTGTGACCAGAGTTTCTCTGTGCTGCAGAAGTTGGGCTGCATGCAACACAGTGAATGTTTCTGTGTTTAAATAATTGCTCATTTATTATAAATATTATTTATAATAAGTATCATTTATTATATACATTATTTTTTTCTACATAACCCACAATGGGGTATTTCTAAAGTGTGTGACTGGTGAAGCAATAGGTTACAGTAACTTAAGACCAGTCAAACTTAAAAAATAATAAGTTGAAATGACTTGTCAGTCAAGTATTCCCCAGTTACAGTCAGTGTCTCATGATGACATGTTGTTTGTTTGTAGTAACTTAAACCAAACAGACAGACTGTTGTTAAACGGATCTGTACTCAGCTGTTGTCTTCTGCACAAGTGTTGCTTACAAATTTAAGCAAACAGTGCGAGTGAGAAACGTGTGTGTGTGTGTGTATCAGACCAAACCGATGCATCCAATTAAGAGAGTGTGTGTGATAGCTGAAGACGCGAGCTGTTGTGCGGTGGATGACACCCTGTACTTTTCATTAAAAGGACAAACAGCTTGACGACTGTGTAACTTTATCGCACGCTAAATTATTACACAACAAATAAAGGGATATGATGGAGGGCATGCTGGGAGTTTGAAGTCTGAAGCATGGTTTTAATGAGCTCTCTCTCTGTGAGGCATGACCAGGCCCGGGGTCTTGAATTTGCAGCATCTCGCAGGACGTCTCCTTGTGGTTTTACATCCTCACGCCGAGAGCCGGGTGTGTTTATTAACGCTCTGCAGCTTCATGAAGATCCAGGAAGATGATGAGAAGATAAAACATTGTGTGAACAGATTTTGTTCTATCCTGGGTTTAAATTAATGAGGGTTGAAACTCTTGAGATAAATTTGGGTTTGAACGTTTAATTTTAGCAGCAGCAGATGAGTGTGACTGAATCGCTTCAGGCTTGTTTATGAAATTCTGTATGTTTGACTCGTGAGCTGATCACGTCTCTGAGATGTATGGATGCGATGGGCTGGAAACGTCCCACTGTGCACCCAGCTGGCATTTATAGGTTGTTAAAATGTTTCTCTAATGTTCCCATTAAGTCATTAAAACATTTTAAAAAGTCATTTTCAAAACGTCCAGTTTTTAATCAACGTTATTGCTTGTTTAAACTTGTCTTAGTTCTGCAACATTTAAAAGAACTTTTGATATATTGTTTTTGGTACTTATGATATATGGAATGTTAAAAAACATTCAACAAATGTTACTGCAAGAATGTTTGTGATAACTTCTGATAATGTTGTGATAACGTTAGATGATTAGGTAGATGGCGCTGTGTGAGATGTTCAGATCTCCGGCTCGCTGGTTTTGAACCCGCGCTGGTCTTTTATCTAGATGGTGACCTTGTATCTGCTCATCTTCAGTTCTTCATCATCAAACCCACGTCGTGACGCTCGCTGTACCTGAGGAATCACAGCAACAGAGAAACAGCTTTTGATCAGCGATCACACTCACACATTCACAGGATTAAAGGAACGATTTATTTTGTAAATAAATTTAAATGTGCCACTAATCTTTCTGTTCTCTTAGACGGCTGGTAATAGGTTCACACGCTCATGTCAGATGTGAAACAGCACAAACGCTACTGCAAACAGAGATCTGTCTCTCAAAGGTATCAAAAATGTTGTTGCAGTAACATAAGTAGAACTTTTTAAATGCTTTATAAAATATGTATTGTTCTTCTTAACTGGTTCTAGCACTTCTTGCACTGGTTCTAGCACTGGTTCAGTTCTTCTGTTAGTCCTTTAGAGGCTTTTTTATTTTCAAGAGGCCAGAATTTCGGAGGGAAAATCAGGTTACATTAGATTAGAAGCAAATATAAATTTGTTTCTGTGATGAATATTGATCACCCACTTTGTAGCGTGTGTGTGTGTGTGTGAGTGTGTGTGTGTGTGTGTGTGTGAGTGTGTGTGCGTGTGTGTGTGTGTCTGCGGTTAAGTGAGTTTGAATGTCTCTGCTGGTATGTTGTTCACACAGCTGTGATGTCGTGTCCTATTGTCACAGCCGCCTGTTCTGCTCACCTGCAGTGTTTCGTCCTCTGCAGGCCGAAGACAAACCGCCTGCCAGCGCGCTCATAATGCGTTCCTGCAGCAGCGTGTGGAATCCTTTCATTCCAAACTGTCTCCAATATGATAATCAGGGGAAATCACAGCAAACAGGTATTTCTCGACTTAAGTGCGCGGCAGGAATGCGACCCCCCATCCCTCGCGCTGCAGGGCCATTGGCTCTTCTCGCATGCCCTGCACCAGCTGCATGTGACGGTAATGCAGTGATTCGGTGAAGCATGCATCAAATATTTCTCGCAAGGCATTGTGGGAATTGAAAGGATCTGTGAAGTGTGTCGGGGTGTAATTTCACATTTGCATGGGCTGTTGTTTGCAGTTATTTTGGATTTCAGCAGATGCTGCCGTGTGTAAGTTCACGCCGCTGTAATCATGTTTAATTTCCAAACCTGGAAAAATTCAGTCCTTAAGAGTCCTAAATTGTTGCCAATAATTTCCTCTTTGTGAGCGTCTTCTCCATAAAATACTTTTATACACTAAATACACACCCAGTTTTTTAAATGTCTTTGTTGTTGGAGCTGGTGGGGAAAAACACAGCAACTGTTCCAAAAAACTTTTATTGTTTGTTAAGAACTGAGTGAATCTGCTCATGTCCAGTCCTCAGAGCTCAACACACACGTTTGTGTGTCAAGGTCATGTTTTCTGTCGACACACCTCTCCTGAATGTAAGACTTCAGCCCAAAACTGAACGGTAACGTCTTAAGCCTGAATGTCAAATGAATATTTTTGCAAATATATTGCATGATTTTACAGTACAGAGACTTCAAAAGATAAAAAAGTGGTAAACCGACGGCAGCGATGTTT
>JBAJNP010009533.1:0-17960 GCA_036877545.1 Yasuhikotakia modesta | reverse complement strand
CATATGCAATTGATCAACATACATATGACATTTATTTTATAAAAAGTAGGTGATGATAAAGTAAGAAAATCATGGTAAAACAACATAAAAATCTGAACAGGTCGAGGGGTTCACAAACTTTCAAGCAGCACTGTGTATATATATATATATATATACTGTCTGCGGTCTCAGTCAGTATTTGCATGCAATTTCCATTAGAAAGTGACATTGGGCAGTTATACAACTGGTGTTATTCAATAAGAATTCAGGTTTAAGTGAGGAAACGGGGTTTCCCATAGCGTCAGCTACTGATGCAATGTGAGTGAACGTCCTTGAAAGGGAACTGGCTGCTTTCTGACCTAAATCACAAGTGACAGTCCTTTAAATTCCATACAATCTGTCATGTTTGTCACATGTTAGAGTCTGTAGTAACATTCAGCAGTGTGCAACAATGAAGACAGATCTATTCTGTTCATTATGAGCATGTTTGTGTGCAGGGGGAAAGACACATACACACACAAACACACACACATAAGACGAGTGCAGCTGGCCAGGAAAAACAACAGGGGAGGAGAGGACAGGACTGCCAGGAAGAGTGGGAGATCTCATTCCTACAGTTAGTTTCTGTGTGTGTGTGTGTTTCTTTAAGCATATGTAAGTAAGCAAAAATGGACAAATCTGAGCGAAACATCCTTGTAGGGACATCCTCATTTGTAAAATGTCAATGATGTTTTAAAAAATTGTAAAACAAGTTTAGAGTGAGGGTTAGGGATATTTTATATTGTTTATAACAAAACAAAAGGGAAATGTATGTTTGTAAATGTGTGTTTGTGTGTGTCTCTCTAAAATTGAAAATGTGAAGTGCATTTCAGCAGGTCACAGTAAACCCAACACAGACAAGCTGCCATTTTGAGAGAGATTTCTGTATTGTAGCATAATTTTTCATACCCCATTGACTGCTAAAATGACTCTCTGATGTATTTCTCTGTATTGTGGACCATAAAGATCATACATCTCACAAATGCTTTAAACATGTTTGTCAAATTACACCCCTAAATCAAAGGAAAGATATAAGATGTTACACTTAGAGAAAAATATATATATATTGGGGGAGGGGTAAAATATGACCAGTAAGATTCACCTATTTTAAAAATAAGTATTTCGGACATCATTTTGTCATACATACTTTTACAGATTTTCTCACAACACAAACAGTGTGGTCACCTTATGTTGGCCTCAGTTGTTTAAACACAGAAGTCATGCAAGTGTCTTCAGTGAGCGCTCCTGCCATCCAAACAGCCTCATGATACGAGCTCAGCCCTCCACAGGGGAGAAACATCAGATGAGCTCACAGAGAGACATGTTTCTTCTCATTTATTCAGCATCAGCAGCACTGTGTTGTTGCTGTAACACAACGCTAATGGGTTTGTTATGGCAATGCAGTGTTGCTTTATTAAGTGTTTGTACAGATTAGTGTTTGCACTGATTAGTGTTTGCACAGATTAGTGTTTGCACTGATTAGTGTTTGCAAAGATTAGTGTTTGCACTGATTAGTGTTTGCAAAGATTAGTGTTTGCACAGCTTAGTGTTTGCACAGAGTCTGTAAGTTTCCCTGCTCTATGTCTCTGTGTATTTGGTCTCTGTATGTTATTGAGTGGGCCTATAGTCACAGTTGCTTTCTTTCCTCTTTTCATCAAATGCAGCAGAACAGAACTTACATCACAGGTGACGAGAGCAGCTCTTAAATATGTGGCACGTTTGCAGTGATATATAGATGCTGCAGAAGGCGAAATACAGTCAAATACCGTACAGAAAACAATTATCAAACACCTTGATAGATAATATATGTTATGATATTAGATTGATAAATTATTTGATGAAATCATCTGTTTATCATTAAAACAAATAATAAAAAATAATGTACCTTTATCCTTAAAGGTTAAAAATTAATGTCTTTATCCTTAAAATGTGTGTTTACACAGTGTCTTAAAAGCATAAATTAAAGTGGCAGTCGTGGTTCTCGGGGAACATTTTCACACAAGCCATGAAATGAAACTGGCAGCAGCTCCTGACAGGAACACTGATGCTCTTCATGACAGCGAGATGGGAGGAGGTGGAGCTGAGTATTCAGAGTCTGTACCATCCTCATCCTCTTTCTCCAGGTCACTTCCAGTGCTCAGTCTGTTGAAATCATGGCGAGTGTAGCCTCTGTGTGTGGCAAAGAAATTCCCCAGGTTCAAGCTCCCCACAGCTTTACCTGTGTGTACGGCAGACAGAGTCAAAAACCAGCAACATCTAAGCAATGCGCGTTTGGGAAAAGAAGTCTATGAAATATTTTTTTATATTTTAAATATATTTTAGCTTGTGTTTCAACATACATCACATTGAGTTATTTCATGTTGCATCCCATTGAATCCAAAATCAAGAGAAGTTACCCACCCACATCCACTGTAAACACAAACAATTTATTTCAGATTTCAGTTCTGATTCTAAAGAACAAAGAAAGCCATGTGGGTTTCCTCAACACAAAGGTGAGTCAATAATCAATAAATATATTTAATAAAATGAAGTATTTGTTTGTTCTCAGTATACAAAGTCACCAAAAGAGACCTCAACAGATCTACAGATGGTTCTGAAATATTTCAGTAAGAAACTGTCATAGCATGATGCAGAGACACCGTCTTACTACAGACTGTCTATTCAAATTTGTAAAAACATTTCCGGTAATTGTAGAACAGCACTGATTCCCAGGAATACATCAGGAAAACATGCTGCCTGTTGCTGATGCAGCCGACCTTACCTCTTAGTTTCCCCAAGATTCCTCCTGTTGATCCTGACGGTTCTACCATCACCTCACAATCATCTTTAAAAGAGAAATGAGTCAAAACCTCAAACAGACACACAGACCCACAGACAGCAGCTGTCAGTCATTACCTCTGTACATGTGACTCTTTCTGCAGCGGATGAAGACAGCAGCAGTGACGACGAACACCAGCGGCACCAGCAGCAGAGCCATTATGAGAGCAGGAGACAAGCCTTCAGCACTGGCCTCCGTCTGGGCTTTCTCCTCCTGCGGAGCTGCAGGTGGTGTTCATGTGACGGTCGCTGGATTTTCTGCACAGTCGTGTCTGAGGATTTCACTGGAACCTGAGGTACCACCTTTAGATTGGCCTGAACAAACGTTTCTGTTTTTAAAATAACAGAAAGAGCAAAATTTAAACTCCTGATGAATTATTCCATATTGTAAATTGTGTATTACATTGAATATTTTATTTTGGTGTGCACCGCAGTAATGATAATTTAAAAGTAAAAATAAAAAAACAGCCTTACAATGAGGTAAGACGCAAATTTTCATTTAAATGCATTTAAATGTTATTTACTTGTGATTTATCCACCTAGTCTATTATGGGAGTTAAATGTGAAATAAGTGATAACGGCCCAAGCATTATGGCATCATCGCCAACTGGCGCTTCTCAGAAAATGAAGCATATCTGTGACATGCATTTATTTCTGAAAATAACTGAGGTCTATTTTAAAGCCTGTTTAAAGTGATGCACTTCCTGCTAGCACAATCGCTACATCAGTGATCAACACCAAACACCTTTCCCAAATTTGATGTATATTGCCAGAACATGGTGTTTGTTTCATTACTGTTTGTTTATCATAGATCATTATTGTTTGTTTTAAAATGACACTTCCTGTTGCCAGCAGGTGGCACTGTGATCATAACTCAGTAGTCATATTAATTAGCCCATGTTGCTAATGTTTACCCATTTATTTAGCATAATTGTATTTCAATGTCTTGGCATTATGTTTTAAAAGATGTTTTAAAAGTTCATAGCATGTACTTTTCAGATAGTCCAAAATGTCTGACTTCCTGTTGGGAGTGGCCTAAATGGTGTCTGTGCAAAAGTTTGGTACAGGTGCGTACAAGTATGTTTAATAATTGAGCCCTGCCTGCACCTAAAGGCTAATGATTCTGATGTTTGTGGCAAGTTTCAAGTTTGTTCTGTTAAACTGTTCTGTTAGTGCTGCTCTGTATCAGCAGCAGAAGTTGTCTGTGTCTCTGCCGCTCTGTTACATAATTGGCAGGTTTTTATATTTTGAGGGGGATTGGTCACTGTAGAAAGAAATGCGTCAGTAAATCTGAAGTGTCATGAATGTTTTTTCTCCCCTCTTTCAACAGGAACCACTCCAGCACTGGAGTATTGAATACTAGCAAAATTGTATCTCCGTATGACTATGCGTGTCATATGCGTGTTGTGATTTATCGCTTCTTTGTTTTCCTCAAAACGTGTCTTTGGACCAAAGCGTCTGCTAAATGCCTAAACCTGTAAATGTATTTCTGAATATATCTTCTTCTGAATATAATAATATAATATTTCATGTTTTGTTCCCCCTGTAGAGGTCCCCCTGTTGTTGTCTGTTTTTGGTTATTGTCTGTCATTTTGTTTAAGTTGTTTCAGCTGCACGCAGCCTGGTTGTCTTGTGTTTTCACCATCAGCGCTGTGACATCACCTTATGTTGGTGCCTTTAATAATTCGGTGATTATTGCCTGAGGTTTGTCTGTCTGTATTCCATCATAGTCTCTAATGACAGCTGTATCGTTGTAATCATGACTTACAGTGGCGGAGTGGGTTAAATGCCTGTCTTCACATGCTTACCATGGTCTAGTTGGACGTATTACGTTATATTTCTATAAATGTAATGAAACTAAATACTGTTTGAAAGCACAAAGTATGCAGTACTACTCTGTAGGTATTCAAGAGTCATATGAGATATGTTCATATGTTCATATGAACATTCATATGTTAGGGCCCCTTTTAAACAACAACTGAATTATTTTAAAGTTGGTAACAACAGTTTATATAGGCAACCACCTTTTTTTTAAATTATTACTGATCCATTGTTTTATTCCAAATCATTAACAATATCCAAACTGGTTCAACCTTGTATTTATTATAATAACAAAACTTAAACTGATGCAAGTCTGTGCAGCAAAATTCCAACATTATTTCACAATCAATACATTTGCTTTTAAATTCAATCTTAACTTACTCTCAGACTGAACAAACTTCATCACAGAATTTGCAGCTGCGTCTGCAACAAAGCAGCTCCCATCTGATGTAACGATGACATAATGTGGCACCTTAAACTTCTAAAGGAGAAACAGACAAAAGACACCAAACAATCACTTATTACAGAGAAACCATTCAAAACCAACAGGACTGCCGTACAACAGTAATATTATCAGCTCATTTGCCCTTTTTGTTTAACTTTATTTTGGTTGACTTTCACTGCCAAATGAATTTATCCTTCAATTCAAAATTTAAGAGCAAACATTAACTTGGTTCATCTGAGCTTTAACTGTTCATTCAGTTTAACACACAAAATAAAAGAGTTAATACTGAAATCTCAGTGAAATCACAGACAATTTGAGTAGCGGCGTGTAAATGTGTGACTCACACCTGTGTGTCTGGACGAAATTAATCCAGGATTTCCTTGGTTGAGTAATTGAGCACAAATCCTTAGAGGGGGGCAGCCTGTCCATATGGAGGCTCTCCATTCACTGCATATATGAGACCACCTAAAAGAACATCAGTAACAATGTGCATCAGCTTGCATCAGTTATGCATCAGTAAGGGTCTGTATGTTTTTTACTCACATCAAAAGCATCTGCTAAATGGCTAAATGTAAACATCTTCTCACATTCAGATCAATAACTTAAAGTCATAAACATGGGAACAGCTTACAGTAATAACAGCTCATCCAGATAAAAAGGGCTGAAATCATTTCCTCAACCCCACCATTCCAAGCTCTTTATTCCACTAAAAAAATTCTGTTACATTTTACAGTAAAAGAAAAAGGGAATGAGGGCTGGTGAGACTACTAGACAAAATGTTCTTACTCTCTGGAACACTTGATTCTAATTGATTCTAAACCACTTGTACCACTGATAACACAACGCTCGTACCACTAATAACACGCCGCTCGTAACACTGATAACCCGATGCTCGTACCACTGATAACCCGATGCTCGTACCACTGATAACACACCGCTCGTACCACTGATAACACGACACTCGTACCACTGATAACACGCCGTTCGTAACACTGATAACACGCTGCTCATAACACTGATAACACGCCACTCATAACCCTAAACTGCACCTCAGTGGGACATTACTTATTTATAATAACATTTATTTGCAATTATATGAAAATATTATTTGTAAAAACCTTACAAATGTGTAGTTGTAAAGCATGTCATAAGAGAACTAGGCTAGGAACAACATTCACAGCAAACAGTCTGAAACAAGAAGTTGAAGCTGAAACTGTGTGTGAGTATTTATGACAGTGTAAGTAGCTTTTATCACACTGTCATAATAAACACCACTTAGCTGTCACACATTTCGACTGCATGCACATCGTCCCACTTTATTACATCACTTGCTACAATGAGCAAATAACTGCACACATTTCAAATTGCTCTGATTATCTCACACTGCTCCCACACTGCTGTCACACTGCTCCCACACTGCTGTCACACTGCTCCCACACTGCTGTCACACTGCTCAATCAATCAGTGATCTGTCGATCGGCTCTGCTGAGGGAACACACCTTGGAAAGGCGAGTATGTGATGGCAAACACTTCTCCTCCAAATTTGTCTTTTTTATCTCTTTTACAAACTCTCCGGTCTCAGCCATGAAGCACTGATGGTCTTTTCCATCGCCGCTGAGCTTGAACACCCGTAAGTGTCACAGTTTACTACCGTTACACTCTTGGCTCAGTCAGGAATGATTTACCCAGTAGTTTTATGTGTTTTTAAGATTCAATCTGTCCAATCTGTTTGACCAATAAATACCCAACACTTTATATTTAGCAGAAGGATAACAGAAGGATGTTTTTGTTTAAATGAGTATTGCTTTCTTTACCTGATGCAGCGCTACGTCAGTCACCCAGTAATTATCATCCGTGTCTGTAGTTATTCCATGAGGCAAATAAAAGCTGCTCACACAAACATGTCATGAACTTTGAGCAAAATCAATGATAAAAAAAATGCTCCACATATAAACACTAAATCCACCAACACTGCAAACACCTGCCATGAGTGTTCAAGGAAACGTGTTCAGGATAACGTGTTAAAGGTAGCATGTTCAGGGTAGTGTGTTTAAGGTAACATGTTCAAGGTAACGTGTTCAAGGAAGCGTGTTCAGGGTAGCATGTTAACTCACTAACGGCCTGAATGTAAACAAGCCACAGTGTAATGATGTGGTGAACTTACATGTTTCTTCTACAGAGATCTCTGTGGTCTGTCAGAAACACGGTAAAGAAAACAGTTGATTAAAGCACAAAATAACTGACTGTAGAGAGAAACAAAATCAGCTAAATTATTATTTCTGTCATTTAAAATAATTTTTAAACATACTCTGATTCAAAACCTCTTCCTCTTCTCTCTTGGGCTCCTGCAGCTCCAAATCTGAGGAAATAAAGAAAGCATGAGAAAACACAACCAAACGTTACAGACATTAACAAGATGCCACAGATCTGTTACTAAGAATGAGGGAAAGAGCAACGATCCGTGTCGCCACTCTAATGAAGAAAGTCCTGCCTACTAATAGTAAGAGCGAATCATCATTCACTAAACACTCTGTACAGTGTTGTGAGGAGGTTAGCAGTGTTTGTGTACAGAGTAGCTGAAGTGAGCTGGAGAAAGCATATCAGTTTATGGTTGAGATGTCATGTTTAGTCATTCGTTTAAAATACATTGTTATAGTGACTTTAGCCAGAGGTTTTACAGATATCAGAATATGTGTGTATCACACATACAAGCAGTTTATCTTACAGACAGGAGCTGCAAATGAAACTACAGACAATTTCAGTAACTCAATATAGCACACTAATAGAAATGTCTTCATCACTGTCTATCCATTCCAGCAGATAGGACTTGGTCTTGTATGGCTAAACAGCTCCTGGAAGTGTTGAAAACATGTCTGACAAGTGAGTAAACCTTCTTACCAAATCACAGGTGTATATCTGATGTCAGCATTCTACACAATTACTCATACATGTAGTCAATCTTTGAAAGTCTGCTTTAAGTTGGAAACCTTCATGATGAGCTGGTCTGTGCATCATAGACATTAAATGGTCTGGACTGACTGGAATGGGAACATTGGCTTCAGGAGGAATGTTCTGGAACAGCTCAGTGCTGCCGTGGTCCATACAGTCCATGTAAGGCTCTGCGTGAGAGTTGTCCATGTAGTACATAATGTAAAAGTTACACATCTCGTCACTGGAGGTGCCTCTGTAAGACCACAAATACATGAACGTGAACAAACTACCTGCACACAGCTGTATATACACACATCTCTGAAGTTAAAACATTAAAGCATTAAAGCATTAAAACATCCTTACAACGGTTCAGCAACATTCTTCCATTTCACTGCTAACTAAATGTAGCTTTAGATCTGTTGAGCTGCTGTTCTTACCTCTGAAGTTCTTCACATCACCATAATGAATCTGCAGCACAAAGTAGCTAATTCTGCTATTTACACCAACTTTAAACCCAACATCTGAAAAATATTGTGCGCCAGAGAAAAGACAACAGCACATTTAAATAAAGCATTCATCAGATTATTTTTTAATCCACCAATGAAAATGAGATTTTTGTGGTTATAAACAAAAGTAAAGGGACAAAGGGAGCGATGAGGAGGAGGAAGCACCTTTGGGTAGTTTGGTTGGAGGGGCGTTTCTGGCCCAGGCATACATGATCTTGGCTTGATCTCGACAAGTTCCCAACTGCTTCCCACAGTCCCTGAGTGATGCAACACACACGTCACTATAACTGCTGCTATAGAACCGCCGCTGGTTCCTCTGTTTCTTCTTATATTTCTTCTCTGTTCCATCTCATATTCTCATATGCAGATTTCATACGTTTGACATGCTTTTATTTGTTCTACGAAACAGTAAAATTAAAGACTCGTTTTCAGGTCTTAATTCACTAATGTGAGACAGAGCCAGACTGTTAGCCAGAGCTGAGCTTTAGCAGAGGCACAAAACTAGATATACGAGACAGAAACTGAGGGCACATTTGTTTACCAATAATTGTTTAGAATATCCCAGACAAAGGAAGACAGTATTTATTTTTTATTTACTTTTGTTGTAGATACTGGAAATATGTTACTGCTGCCTCTAGATATTAAGATGAGAAAGTATTTTACCATCAGATGGGACTCACCAGTACCCTCTGGTGCTATAAGGGTTTTTGTAGCCATATAGCAGCATGTGATGGGCAATATTCATTCTGGCATGAGGCACAAAGTCCACTGCAAAAAGAACAGCATTTACAGTAACTTCATTTCTGTTCAGTACACATTAAACTTGTAAGGATTGTAAAACAAGGATTAGCTGTTTATTGTCTAATTTATCTGTGTTTGACAAAAACATCTTATGAATAATAATCTGCATCCCATTTACCTCATCAACACTCACTACATACAGACGTATAGTATATAAGGTATAAAATCTGTGCAGTATTGTTTGGATTATTGATTGTTGGTTGTCTGTTAAACCGCTCTACAGATGCATCCAGCTCCTCTGTGTCTCCACTATTACCACATAAAGTTTCTGGGCGAGTGATACTTGACTGATATCTCTAGATGAGCTTCATACAGTTTCGAAAGCAAATGAAACAGGACTGGAACAGCATGACAACTGGGTCAGTTATGATTTTTGGGGTTTGATATGTGCTCTGCTCACCTATATAAGCCTCCCGTGATGTGGGGACAGGAACAGCCATACAGATATAACTGTCAGACTGTTAAAACACAACACACATTACACAGTTTCTGTCACAGACACACAGGTTTATTATTCACACTAAAGCTTGTAACAAAAAAACAGTCACCAAAAACATTCATCCTTCCCAAAACGTCATATAACCTTTGATTAGGGGTTTAAGTGCAAAAGGCTGAAACTAAGTGTTTCTCAGAGAGGTCTCCTCATTTTGAGACTGGTGTTCATGGTGTCACAGACATGGACATTTCAGAGGAAACACCTACATCAGCCGGTCTTTCAGTAAGGCGGAACGCATGAACACTAAATACACTTCCCTCGCAGTCACTGACAGATTGAATTGAGAGATTCATTGCCATGCTGAAACCTGAGACATTTTGTTTGCTAAGTAAACTAAGAGCATAGTTGTTAAATGGAGAGTTTTACCATTGTGAGATCCAAAGAGCTCTCTGAGGAAAGAAGACTGTCATTTAACAACCAAACGAACATTTAACAACCAAAAACAGGCCAAAAGTTGCTTAAAACGTTGTCACAGGACCTACAGCCAACACTTTAATCGTCATGGCAGGTGTGCAAGCAGGAACCTGTTAAAAAGGTAAAAGCTAAAATGTCAAAGAATAAAGAAGGTCCTCACACGTACACACACCTCTCATACACACACCTCTCACATGTACACATACCTCTCACACGTACACACACACCTCTCACACACACACACAAACACACCTGATCCATTTAGCATGCTTGCCGTTACAGATGACACTTAATTGTCTCTGTAAAAGCAGCAAATGATAACAGCTCTTACTTTTGTTGGAATAACCCCTGGCAGGCGAATATCCAGAGTAAAATTGTAAGGACTGGACAGGACAAATGGCTGGCTGGTTCTGGAGCAGTCATTCGGGTCTGACCAGGCATTGTCCTGAAACCTGTTAACAAAAAATTATGTCATTTTGTAATGCAATGTTAATTTTGAAATATTAAAGTTCAACAAACTATAAACAAACAGTAGATTCAGAAGTCAAACCATCTCTCGTAACACACCCATCACTGGCTAACCTGTTTTTATTAAGATTAGTGTTTGTCCATTTACAAATGGCTGAAGTGTGTCATAGTCCTGCTCTGCTAACTAATCTAACTAAGATCTTCACTCAGCTGGTATTTGGGTGATAGTTTTATACTATACTGGTATTTGGGTGCAACTGTATTCTGAGGCAAAAATATGTTGTCCGGTTGTTATCTTATTGTTATGGCAGTGGTGCAGCAGTTCTGCATTTGCATAAACACTGAAACAGATACATAAATAATGACTATATCTGTCTGTAGTTATAACAAAACCTCACTAATGGTCCAGACAGCACCCAGGAACACAGAAACACAAGCAGTAAGAACACACACATAGTTAAGCAAACAACATAACTCAAAACCAAATGCTGGCTAATTACCTTTTTAACTAAACAAAAACTGATAATATGACATGGACATGGACAGAGGGCTAAATCAGTAAACTGCACACAGGCCAAAATCAATATGAGATAGTTTAGTGTTGAGTATGAGAGTCTTAGTGATGCTCTCACTGGTTTAGTTGAGCAGCAGTGTTTGTGAAGCACTGGCCTCTGGCAGCTGGTAATGTTTGTCAAAGCTCTGGTGTAGTTTCTCAGCGCTAAGATAGGAGACCATCTCCATAGAGATGTGCTTTTCACTCATTCATATGGGCTGCTGAGATGATACACGACTGAACCACGTTCTCTGGTGCTCACTCAGAGTTTTAAAGCTGCCTGTACAATATCCATCACTTTGCCCTAAATGTTTATTAAACTTGAAAACTGACAATTAAGTGCTGTGACATTTTTCCTCATCAACTCAATGACGGACAGCAGTTCCTCTTGTCACCTTGTCCTCATGTCATTTTCACAGTCACTGCATTGATGCTGTCCTGTCACAACCTTCTGATCCTCTGCTTTTATCTTTATCTGCCTTCTCTCTCTCTCTGTGTGTTCAAACACTAACTCTGTCAACCTGATCAGCTGACACAGAAACTGTCTGAATGACACAAGGGCTGTCAGATGCAGAGGGATAGGGAGAGAGAGGGAGGAAGTCTAGGCTGGGAAGAGCACCAGGCCTCTTTCACAACCTGCAGAAAGAGAAAATAGAAGAGAGTGAGATGGGTGAAAACTCCCTTTTCCTGCAATAATTCTGTATTTTCTAACTTCCAAAATCACCTGCATGAACAAGATTAAATTCTTACATCCCCTCCCACATTCATTACATTTACACTGATTCATTTGGCAGACACTTTTGTCCAAAGTGACTTACAGTAAATTAAAGGTATACATTTTTATCAGTACTTGGTAAACTTGATAACGCAATGCTATACCAGTTGAGCTACAGGAACACACAGGAAACATTTATACACATACATGCAGCACACATAACAAGAGTCCATAAACAGAGAGAGAAGACTGCACAGGATAATTCAGTCAAAGAATTCCCATCATGACACCATCTGCTTTGTAGGGCTGGCATGCATTTCCAATGCATTGCAGCTCTTTCTGTAACAACTAAACAGATTCCTACAAATTCAGAATCAATTCAAAATTCAGAGTTCAATTTAAAGCACGATTGTGTTTGCACTGGAAACATAAATGTTCACAGATGTATGTATCCTAGCAACCCAGACTTGACAAAGGAGGACAAATTTGAAATTTAGAAAGCTATACTGTGGCAACATTGTGTGAATTGGGCTCTGAGTTGAACTGAACACGGGATTGATTCTAAATTTATACAGCATTAGAGAAAGTATTATGACGCACTGAATAATCAATTTTCACAGTATCATATTGAATATCCCGTCAGTGAGATCCCATGGGATTGTTATGTGCATCAGTCAAATCAATAATGCAAAAACATACCAACATGCCAGTTGTGATCACATGGATGCAAGTGTTTGTAAAGGCAAAAAGAATGAATGCAGTAAAAACAATCCAGACTTTCTGGTAAATCATACAAACAAACAACAAATCATTGTTTCATTGGTTTCCTGTCAAAACTCAATTATTTTTTAAATAAAATTAGTCAGAGGCAAAAATAAAGACATAAACAACAATATTGTTCTTTGGTTAACGTTTATGGATTTCCTAGAAATCATCATTTGTCGGTTACTTTCACACGCCATTTCAAATTTATTTCAACCTTTAAAACAGAGCAAACTTTCATTAGCTCTGTAAATTTGCACGAATTCGGTGCCCCAGAGTGAGATATTAACTATGGAGAAAAGGGGAAGACCAAGAAAAACGCTACAAAAGATGATGAAAACAACCGATGATGGATATTCAGAGAGTGTTTGAAAATTATTACAAAAAATGTTATACTCAAACAGAGACTGTAAATTCTGTCGAAATTGATTCTTTTCTCACACTATTAAAACTTTCTTCGGTCAGTGATATCTGGAATGCTGAATTAACTGCGGATATAACTGAGGAGGAGTTAAATAAAGCATTATCCAGGCTTAAAACAAACAAGTCACCGGGGCCAGATGGTTTTTCATCTGAGTGGTATAAGGTATTTAGACAACAACTTATCCCCATTTTATTACCAGCATTTAATCATGTTTTACATGGAAGAGATTTGCCTCCCTCGTGGAGGGAAGCCACTATTTCTGTTATTCCAAAAGAGGGGAAAAACAAACAAGATTGTTCATCTCTGTCCTGAACTTGGACTACAAATTGTTTGTCTTAATCCTAGCTAAAAGACTAGAATTGATAATGCCGGAACTAATTAACTCGGGGTAGGCAAACTCTTCAAATTATCAATCATATTCAAAATTCTAAATTACAAGCTGTTCTCTGTCAGGATAAATCAAGAGAGAGACCCAAATGCAAATGCAGAGAATTTATTTGGTAGCAGTCACAGCAGAGGGAAAAAACATAGATTAATCCAGCAGAAAAAAGGTGGTTAAGGCACCAACAGGGCTGAGAACTAGGCATGAGAGAGAGTTCCACCATGACAAACCAGCAAGGCCAACCGAAGACCTAGAACCCGGCACGGCTAATGAAGCCAAAAAAGCCCGCTAGATCCCCAGCGTACGGCAAGGCTGGGTGTGGCAAAAAGTAGTGTGATGATAATAGAGAACAGGTGCAGATAGTTAGAGAAATGAGCATAACAAGCCGAGACGAGACACCGATGCACGTGGCGAACTGTCAAAACAGAAACCATGTGCACCACAATAAACAAAACGCAGAATCCCGATCATGGATGTCCCACCGCAAGAATTAAAATAAATGGTAATTTATCGAAGAACATTGCACTTGAGAGGGGTACTAGACAGGGGTACCCTCTCTCCCCTCTGCTCTTCGCATTGTTTATGGAACCCCTGGGGCAATGGATCAGGCAAAATTTGGAAATAAAAGGTATTAACATCAAAGATGATGAACAAAAAATAGCATTATTTGCTGATGACATATTAGTTTATCTAAAGGATCCAACCGAGTCTTTGATTAAGTTAATGGAAACATTAAAAACGTTTGGGTCGTTTTCAGGATTTAAATTAAATATTTTAAAAACACAGGTATTGACCTTTAATTATAACCCCCCAAACAAAATTAAAAAAAAAAAAAAAGATTACTTCTTAAAATGGGATCTAACATTTATTAAATACTTAGGAATAAATATCCCCAAGGATATGAATAATTTAGAAATGCTTAATTATGGTCCTATTAATAAAAAAAACAAAACTTGACATTGCAAGATGGAATCTCTTACCATTTTTCAGCATGAGATCTAGGTTAGATTCAGTCAAGCAAAACATACTTCAAAGACTGCTCTCTGTTTCAGTCTCTGCCTGTCCCCTTACCCAAAAAACAATTCTCAGAATGAGATAAACTAATTTCCAGATTCATATGGCAAGGCAAGAAACCAAGGCATGGCAAGGCAAGAAACAAAAAAAACATTTGTCAATGGATCGATGAAGATCCAAATAAGAGTGCTCTATGTAGCGAGGGGGGAACACTCCAAAAAGTGGACAAGCGAGACAGCGCATATTAGACACTTATCAATAAGGGTTAAAATGCAGCGCCACTAACAGGCCACTCCAGTAAAAGAGGTTAAACTTATTCTACCAGAATTTACAGCAACTACGCCACCCCAAGTAAATGGGGAAAAGTTATACAAAGGCCGCACAGGTTCATTCCACTAAGGAATTCAGGCAAAAGGCATGGGTACACTTAAAATATAAATCTTTATTACACAAGACTAGCCGCACACAATTCTGAACCACTCAGTAAAACATCTGACAATTATCCCATGGATGGAGAACACAAAATCAAGACAAGACAACACAAACACTTCCCTAATCCAATTTGTGCAGGACCTGTGGTTGAGCAGCCACCCCAGGTTTCACCAGCCAGGAAATCCACTGCAGAACCCACACACTGCACCACCAATAAGAACACCACAATCGTGACACTACAATTATAAAACACTTGGTAATTGGATTCCCAGGGGTGGCCACCAGATCAGCCCACGCCGACAAACCCCCAGCTCCTGCACAAACAGAACATTAAAAAAACACCACGTCACATAATTCCTCACTGGCAACAACCAGAGCATACAGTGTCAAATTAGTAAATAAAGTTTCTGGACAATAACAGTTGGTATTCTTGGACAGTGCGTAATCAAACAAACTCAAAAGCACCATACACAAAAACCAAACAAACTAGAAGTTTCAAATTAAACAAACAAAAAAAAAATTCTCTCATCCACAATATCGTCATCAGCACCCCAAAACAACAGCGTGGTCCTGGAATAGGAACAGCTGTAACCAGCGTTCGCCTGGAGAGGGAGCTAACTCAAACACGCACGCCCACACACACACGCACCACAAGAAGAAGAGGGCCAAAGAGAGAGGAAAAGACATCAAAACAGTACAATACGATACCATTAGAGGCTAAACAGCATCACCTCAAAATTAATAAACTAATACCACACTACCAAACAGTACGTCCAAGCACACCTACCTCTGCAGCCTAGGGAGGTAAACAAACAGGGGTGGGTCTTTGACCAATACACACACATTGGTGCACCTGGGCTACCTGTTTAAGTACCCGAAGTATACCAACTAATTGGCCACCAGCCAGGGCTGATTAACAACGACCACCTCACTACATCTAGTTGAAATATTCTCCTCAGTTTACAAGGCTGAACCAATGTTTAAGACTATTACAAAACTTTATAGAGCTTTGATGGATTTACAAGGAGATTCATCCTTGTACATTAAAGAAAGATGGGAGAAAGAAAGTGGGATTATCTTCTCAGCCGAGGATTGGGAAAATATATGTAAACAACAATGGGCAACTTCCCGTTCTCCATATTGGAGAGAATTTTGCTGGAGAAATACTATTAGGTTTTTCCTTACCCCAAAGCAGAAAAATAATTTTCAAGACAACTCAAATTGTTGGAGACGTTGTGGCTCACAGGATGCTAACCATTTTCACATATTCTGTGGATGTCCTAAAATTAGAGGTTTTTGGAAAGATATACATAAAGTATTAGAAAATATTTTAAACATTACAGTTGATTTCAGTTTTGAGGTACTTTATATGGGCACAGTGTCAATGGTTTCCTGGGAAGGGAAAAACTAATACATGTATAGAATAATTCTTGCTTCAAGTAAAAAAGCTATTACTAGATGCTGGTACAAACCTAATCCGCCGCAAATACAGGACTGGATTGATGTTGTTAAAAATATGTTTATAATGGAAATTATAAATTACTTTCTGTATGAATAATCAAAAAGATATGTTTGTTGATTTTTGGTCCAAGTGGATCGAATATATAACTCCTATTGAGCCAAATGTTTTTTTTTGTTATAGAATCTGTTTTATGTATAGGTACTGTCTATACATCCCCTTTCTTTTGTAAATAGTTTTTTGTATAATTGGGAGTTACCCAAAGAGATATATTGACCTGTTTTATGCCATGAAGAGCTTTTTGATAATATACAAGCTATAAATGTTGTAACCGTGACAAAAATCATAAACAGATATATTGGATTGTATCTCTTTTCAATAAAAACTAAAAAAAAAAACTTTCATGACAGGCCCACCATAATATCTGGAGTCTGATGCTTTATTTTAAAATAAACCCTCAAAAATCTCTGCTTCATTAACAAAAGCTAAAGTTCACTGCTGTTACACACTGTAAAAAAAAATCTTAAAAAAACGGTAAATGACTGGCAGCTATGGCTGCCAAACAAAAACCCTAAATTTAAAGTAAAGTATCTTTATTCAAATGAAGGGCAAAAACAATAATTTTACAGAAATTTCCTTTAAAGATTTTAAAGAAAAAAACTTTTATTTTACATTTTATTCTTTGTTTAAATGAAGATATTTTACTTTAACTTTAGGGTTTTTGGATGGCAGCTGCCAGTCATTTGACTGTATTTTTACAGTGTAAAACCGTTATTTTATGGATGTTACTTACATTATTACAATCAAATACCTTTAATAAACTAACCGCACTAAAAGTTCTATGGAGAAACACTGTTATTTTACAGGAATTTCCCAAATGAATACGATCAAACACCATCAATAAAGTGAGAGCACTAAAAGTTCTATGGAGAAACACTGTTAATTTATGGGAACTTCCCAAATTATTCTGATCAAACACCTTCAATAAAGTGACAGCACTAAACGTTCTACCAATAAACAGTTATTTTGGAGGTATTTCTGAAAATATTACGATCAAACACCTTCAATAAAGTGCACTGAAACTTGGAGAAAACAGAGAAAACAGTTATTTTACAGGTATTTCTTAAGTTATTACAATGAAACACCTTCAATAAATTGTCAAAACATGCTCAAGATTAAAAAATTAACTGCAAATTAAGTTTTTTTGGGAACACAAAGGAAGTCTGTAAAAACTCTAGAAATTGATTAAAATCATCTCAAACTTTAATTTGCAGCATTTGTGTTTACATATAATTGAATAGTATTTTAATTATGTAAAACATGTAATGTAAATAAAATGGAATGACTATAAATTACAGTATAACTCTTAAATAAAATGCATTTAAACTATTGTGATGATTAACAGTAGAACAGTTGAATCAAATTTTTAAACTTTAGGAAATATTGTAAACATACTATATACAAAACTAATACAATGTACAGTATTTTTAACAACACTATTG
>JBAJNP010009532.1:0-17961 GCA_036877545.1 Yasuhikotakia modesta | reverse complement strand
TGTCAAAGCTGTCAACACAAGGACATGTCAAGCAGTTTGGACAAAAATCAGTAAAATACATTAAAAATATAGTCAAAATAAGAGTCAATCAACAGATTGTATAGAATATAACAGATTATAAACTTTTCACAACAATTGCAGAGTTCTCACAACTCAATGACTTTCTCTGAAGAGTTCTCACAACTCAATGACTTTCTCTGAAACTGTAGGACTTGTGTTAACAGTTAATGTACAGCCTGCAGGAAAAATGTGGATACTGTAATTATAAGAGATTTACTCTCCTTTAAGGAGTTCACTGGGTGAGAGGACAGCTTTTACTTTCTACATCTCATTATGTGTGTAGCAGCCGTTAGAAAGCTAACAACATTAAAGATGTTTGCTCTGTCTAAAAAAGATCTGGGTGAAACTTTCAGAGAGATATTTTTTCCTGTTCTCTTGCGGTGATGTTTATATGCACAAGAAACTAAAACTAAAAACTGAAACAAAATCTGGTCCACATCACAAAGACTGCGAGTACTAAAGTGTAGCATAAAAACTCTGCACTTGAATTTGGTCCTCAGTGTTTCTCCTATTCTATATGTCTTACACTCATAGACAGATGAACTTGTGTTGAACTGGCAGTGGGATTTAAATGGGTTCATTTGTACAAACAAGCAGAATTATATAAATTCTGAACTAATCATCATAATACAAATGTCACTCAGACTGTATAAGCCCAGCTAATGCTTCACAGACTCACACAACAGAGCAGAACCAATATGGACCAGAACCCAGAGCTGACATTTGCATCATCAGATGAGCAGAATTTCCTGCACACTCCTCTATATCTCATGTGGATCAGAAAGAGAACTCTGCTGTACCAGAGACATGTACATGTTATAGCACCACACTGGCTGCTCAGTAACACACTACACAAACAGAAACATACAGTCACACTGCAAAACTGTGACTCTTGAGAATGTCTGAGAAAAACAAACTGCTTTCCAGTGAATGACCAGGAATATCTACTTAAACATTCTCAGGGTCAAATATGATTTTAATCTTCAGAAAAGGATGTTATACTAATGTTGAACATCACAACATCTGTCAGCAGTAACACAGTGAATGTGGTTCTGCTCTGTGTATCTCACAAAGACCGACAGAAACAAATTAAGAGACATAATTTTTTTGACATTATTACAGAACCAGTGACCACTGAGGCAGGCTGACACGCTAGCTCTATGTTCTGCTAAGACAAAAGGGAGTGACACTCTGACGCATGAGTTACTGTGTTCACACTGTGTCTCTAGAGCCTATAAAATTCATTAGTGTCCAAAACAAACTGACACAACCAACCAGCCTCTAACAGTAAAGACAGGGGCTACACAGATGACATATTACATCATCTAATGTCTAGACTCAAACTCAAACTCGAGTCACCCACACGAGCGTCAATGCTCTGTGTACACATGCACCAGTCTCCAGTGTACTGCTCAACATTAATCTTTGCTCATATTAATCACGAGACAATCAGTGCTTCACAACAGCATGTACAACATGTTCACGTCCAGTGTTCTCATGAGCTTGTCTTTTGACTATTAGTACAAGCCACCACATGCATGACTCAAAACCTCAAAGAGTCAAAGGTAATTTCTGCTGATTAAAACTCTTCTCCATCCATCACATCCATCCACTGCTCTTCTCCATCCATCCAATAAATTAGTTTGTCTGACTGTGTATATACACAACTCTGTGGTTGAGGCGTAATTGAGAGTAAAAAATAAGTGAATATGATCTTGTCACAAGCCTGGAAAAACATGCCTCATTGTACTTATGAAGAAGGATGAATTCAATTAAGGTTTAGGGTATCGGGTGAATTCTCAAGTGCCTTGCAAAAAATCTCACCAACACACTTGAGATTTCTGGCTGTATTTTACTGCAGCACGACTTGTGAAGTTTTCAACCTTCTGTAAAATGTTTTCATTGGCTTTGCACAAAAATGGCTGCAAGTGCATTTGTTTTGTATATCTTAAATTACTGTATATGATCAGCCCATTTAGCTAAGCAAACCAGAAGATGAGAACCAATGAAACACAATTATGTCACAGTGATATATCACAGACTGTTTTTTTAAAAGCATGGTGTGTCCCAGCATAGCACAAACCTAATGGAGCTTGAGAAATTTCATTAACTCCTTCAGAATATAATGCTGCTGTAGCCTCTCCTATGTATTTTACAAAAGCTGAGAAAATGGAAATATTCTGCCTGGTCTTATAAGGCAGAAAAAACATGGCCAGCTCTGTCCAATAAAAGATCTGAGTCCACCTCAGTCCAGCCTCATTAATGTCTCAGAAGCTCAAAGCTCAACGGTTTCATGTGAAATCTCCACTAAAAGTTTTATCAGAACCTTAACTTCACTTCTACATTTGAGACCTGACTATTATTAAAGCTCAAAATACATCACATTATAATTTATAACATTATAAAGGACAGTGTTCTGCACTAAACCCTTGCTGGCATAAACACCACCTGCTTTATCTAGATCTTCGATAAAGACTTTAAAGTAAAGAAGTTTTCAAGAAAAGCCCCGTCCACAAAGACTGGTTTAGGCTTTAGTGAATTCAGCAGTGAATGTTACAGAAGCAGCACCATAATAATCTATCATAAGTGCTAGATTTTATTCTGAGTGAGGGAGCTGTGGTTATTAACTCAATAACCAAAAGAAAAAGGGAATCGAAACAAAGTGAATTATGAGAGAGAGGTTATCACAGCTGCCGTGACACACTGAAGAGCACAAGCTAAATAAAGGAATGAAAAGGGAGGAAATAAAATTGCTTTGGATCTCATATTGCCTTTCCAGGACTCTCCACAGGGACATCTGGCCACCTCTCAGACCACACATCCAGCGCCAGAAAGCGTTCCTCGCTCATCTCCCCTGACCTGCTGAGATGAGTCAGTCTGGCAGGAGGGGCCCTGAGACGCAGGCAGATGCCCACCCTTCCTGACTGAGACTGTATCTGACACCAGACCATCACAACAACAACTGCTTCATGCGTCCCAACCTCATGAATTACATGTGTGCTTTTAGACTGCAGAGCTGAGGAAGATCTCTGTCAAACTACACAGCACTTGTGTCATACTGATCGATTCATTCAAATTCAGCAATGTGTGCTGTCAAGTGTCTTCTTGATGGATATGTATGAATAATTTAAATATTTAAATAAAAATAAATTATTCAAATCATCTCACTATACATTTTAAAGGAGGAAATATGTTTTTAAGTCTTTAACTTAGAAATGGAGAAATGTCAAAAAAAATAAAACTAATCTGCAGCTAACAACACCGCAACATGTTTTCATGCAAACATCTCTCACAATGAATTTAATGTCCACACAAGCATCACGGCTAAAAGCGAGACAACAGGAGAATTTAGCACAGAGAAGCATCTCTGACAAATTCTTCCAAAACTGTTTCATGTCTCACTTTGGTCTGAAGATGTTCAGGATGAGTCCTGGAGGTGTGGTGTCACGGAGATGAAGAACTGATGCCCTTTACAGGGAATCCAAGACTTCCAGCTTCTGCAGTCCCAACAAACAGCAGCGAAGACGTCTTAGTTTAAAGGCCAACTGCATCAGTTACGCTTCAGCTGTGAAGAGGAACCATACATGGTCTGTTTGGGGTCGCAGTTCAAGAGACTCTGAGACAAACACTCAGTCGTGTGGGAGAAAGAGCGTCTGCTCTCACTGTGAGACCACGAGACCTTTAACTGCTTCACTGAATGACTAAAGCAGCTTCATGCATTTCTGACTGTTACAGGGTTGACTAACATGTTTCACTGTTAGTCAAAATGTTACAAACCAGAGCTTGAGGTCTTATGATATTTAAAGGAGCAGTTTGTGACACTCCAGTTAAACAAATCAAGGAGGGTTAGTATAATCATAGAAGCTGATCACACTGGAAATGAAAGTTGAAGTCAAACACACTGCATTGTGGGAAATGTTTTCTGATCATACAGAACATTTACATACTGAGTTTAGTATAATTAAAACTCCAGTTTTCCATGTTCAGGAATTTTTAAATATTATCCTATAAACAGCAAAATAATGTCAAACATGAGGGCAGACTGCACAGACAGAACAGCCTCCTGCTTCTGAAATTAACGCTTGATTTATTAAAACTAATGTAGGTAGAGCACAGTGAAAAGTTCCATCAAAACGTGTCATATCATATTTCACACATTCATATATTCATTATCTCCACGCTGAATGAAGTTTGTAGAAGTGCATGTGTTGTTTACATCAAACTGCAAGCTCAACAATACAGCACCGTTCTACTAACTCTACCTACAAACACACCAGCTTTGACAACACTTGCATTAACCTTCATGTAACCTATGGACATGTGCTAACTTTCCACTGTGTGCTTTCATTAGCATTGTAGCGTATAAGTGTTTCATTAGTTCTAACTGAGAACAGCTCCATCTGGTGTGTCAGAAATCAGGCTGTGAATTTTATCTTCATTAAGATCTTCATGGGTTTGACCTGAAGTAAAAAGTAGAAAAACTGAACACTCTCAATTCTACGAATGACAAAAGTAAAAATAGTTTACCTCAGAAGTTCTACCTAGAACTCTACAGCCTTCCTGTAGCTCAACTGTTAGAGCATAACGTTAGCAACGCAAAGGTTGTGGGTTCAAACCCAGGGAACGCAAGTACTGTTAAAAAAATGTTTACATTGGCTTCACTAAGTTGTTTTGGATAAAAGCGTCTGCCAAAGGAATAAATGTATATGTAGAACCAGATTCATCCAATTCTTTATAATTTTCACCTCCAAAAAGATGAAGGGTTGAGGAAAACCTGCTGTTTATTGTGCACTGCACATCATTAACAAACCTTCTGGAATTCAAAACAGTGAAAGTGTTTAATAATAATAATAACGAAAGCACACCTTCCTTTAACTCCGGCTTAACTTACCATCAAACTTTTGGTGTTTGGAGGTGAATGTGGTTCGTATGGTGTGGCTGTTCTCTTCCACTAACTTCTCAAACTCCAGTTTGCTCTGCCACCCGAGACGCTCCTCCATCTCAGAGGTGCAGCAGGTGTACCCCTGAGAGCACACTCGCAGATGCTCACCTGTGAGAGAACACACACACAGCCAAATCAAAACATGCTTCATTAAACCTCAGCTCATCTGTGATTTCCCAAAGCCCACAGAAGACGTGAAGAAGCGACTGAAGCTAATGGTGCGTGTCGCTACTGAAGTGACAACTGTAATGATGTCAGAGAGACAGATGGACGCGTCAGAGCTCAACACACACGTCAGGCGTGTCTTTGACTCCAGTGCTTTTTAATACTACAGAATAAGCAGAAAACATGTTAAAGTGTCAGTGTGCAAAATGTATCTCGTGTCTATTTTTGAAACGTCATGCTTGACTGATTGGAAGATGATCTGCTTAAATTAAATAACCAGCTAAACCAGTTTTTACTTCTATACATGTTGCATTTTCAATCTTCATCTTCAATCTCTTTCAATGTGTTTTGTGTCAGACCAGAATCAGATGCGTTTAAAGCAATGTTTTCAAACAGGTTTAAGCTGATGCAAACGTATTATTCTCCATCTGTTAACCTCATCATCAGGTCTGCTCAACCCAACAAAGACAAACACCTGCAGGACAACAGCTTCAGTCAGACTCCAAACTAAAGTGCTTCTGACGCGTGAAGCACGCAGCACAACATCACTGTCAAATACAGATAAACAACAATTAAAATGAACTGAAACTCACAAACAGTCTTTAGTCAGTCACAGTCCTGACGACATAAAACAACTGATATTCAGAGTGTGTTGAGGACATCAAGTTTATCTGAGAAATGATATTAGACTATTAGACCGCACACACACACAAACACACACCTGTGCTAACAACAACAACACCCTTGCAGACACACTCAAATGCTGATTGAAAATCTGTTCAGTGACTGGAGATTTAGATCCCATTACCTCATAGCAACCACCCAAACACCCCAGCATTGTAATAAGCATGTTTTGAAGCATTTTTTTCATAAACTGTGAAAGCTGTGAAATAACTTCCTGATGTGGAGTAATATTAACACTGTCAACAACACAACTTTTTTGTTATTCTTGTTTTTCCAGTAGTAAAAATGTAATTTGATTATATTAGTGTAATATAGTTGTTTTTGATAGTCAAGCTTTATTATTAACAACATTTTTAAAAGGTAATCGATAATCCAATGCCCATATTAAAAGCAATTCTCCACACCCTGAGGAGAGCTTAAAATTAAAAAACAATAAAAAGGATAATATTTGCAGAATTACTTTCTCTGCTCATTTTGTTTTCCTCAAGAGTCGACTGTTTGATGGTTACTCTCGGTTGCATCATTACAGAAATGATTCTGGTAAAAGACATTTTTAAGGCATGGCTAGCTTCATAGAACGATTCCTCAACAGAGAATCAAATTTGCATGTCTTTGATAGGCCAGTAACTCTCTGACCAACCGAGCTGTGGAGTAAAAATAACAGACCTTTCTGAAGTCCAGCAATTCATCAACACCGAACCATTAAACTGGGCTGATAAAGCAGATCAGGTCGTCACTTTAAAACTACAGCATTAAACAAACAGAGCTGAGTGGAGACATTGTACTGCACAATAAACCAGTTTCCCTTAGGTGAGTAAACTGGAGTAATTTAGAGAATTATATCATTAAACACTGATGTTACGTTTATCTGTCAGTCATGCTGGTGGACAGACCAACAGATTCAGATGATTTTAAAATAAACTCTTTAATAATAAACTCTAAGCTGACAGGATTTACATTATGACCCAAATCCATCTTAAATAATTCATTTATTATCAATGGATATAATTTGATTATGCTTCATATAAAAAGCAATATGTTAATGTTAACACTCATTAACACTTTAAACTGTTATGTCATTCTGATTACTGCACATTAACTGATGTATTAACGCTACAGAAGATGCAGGTCTGACGCTGGGCAACAGAACAGCTTGATGACTTTAGATTAAGATTTCTCACTTTAAAAAGCAGCCTGAGGAGATTCTGCCCAGTGACCGAACAGAGTCACACAGGAAAAGCTGGAGCATCTTTGGGTGGTGTTCATTAGTCCTCCGGCATACGGCCATAGGCAGATGTTGTGTGACAGTTCTGAGACTCTCACCACTGTGGTAAAACCCTCATGAAAAGCTCCAGTCTAATTTACAGCCCACAGAAATGATATGCGCCTCTCTTTAATAGCTGACATAACAAACCGCACATTATTTTAGTCCATTTTGTTTTGTGGTGAGAACCATCATTGTTTATTGCCTGGCTGGCGTGTGGAGACTTTTGTCAGCAGCCACACAATCAGTCATTTTTCATGTAGTGGAACCCTGAAATGAATAATAGGACAGTGAAAATGAGAGAACACACAAACTCATTTAGGAACTGCAAAGAGATTTTTGTTGTCTATCACGGCACGGTGCTGAGATGAGATGCGGAAACCTGAGCGATCTGCTAATTCCATGACTGATCAGCCCACAGCTAGCTGGCCGGTGTGAGCGGTTTCTGCACGTTCGATAGCAATGCGGGTTCCTCAGGGAATGAATGGCCATCGATCTGTCATTAAATACAAGCTCATCAAAACCAACACTTACAGAAGCAGCCATGGAGGAGAATCAAGTCTCATCTGCTACAGCTACACAAGGGTTCTGACTCCAGCACAAGCCGGGTCATTAGGCTAAACATTGTTAGGACAGCTAGATTATAAAATAGTATTTATACTGATATATTATGAAATAATACTGTCTACGGTAAAAATCCAAACAAGTCTGAATGTCTGAATGTCCAGCAAAAATAACTTTGTCACTAACACCTTTACAGTTTCTGCCAACACTAACACACAAGACACGACCAACCTGAGCACAAGAAACTACAGATGAGAGTGACTGCGCTCTGAGAGTCCAGGATCTGAACACAGACTGACCCTTTCAAAGCTCTGATGTTCTGCCAGATCATCACTAACCAAACCAACAGACATAATTAAAGACCTCCAAGCTGCTTCTGTTCTCCTCTGGGTCTCCCCATAAAATAATAATAACACTGTTGTCTGAAGCGTAATGAATATGTCAGTATCATAATAAATAATGGATGAGATTTCAGAGCAAACATTCAATAATTGTGCCTTACAGCCACGATGAACCCTGAGATCCAGCTGAAGTCTTTATTGTGTGCTGATGTTCTGTGGAATGGATTTAAATACAGTAATATGTGCTGAATGAAGTTTCAGTGATAGTCAGAGAAATGACTCTGTGACCTGGCTGGGATTTTGAAGTCTAATGCCTTCTGCTTCACAGTATCAGCAGAGTTCACCTCCAGCGTAAATGAAAACACACGAGTCAAATCATTCCACGCACCACTGATCCGCAGCTTCAACAAGATCAGACCAGCAATCATCAGCCGAGTCCTGCAGCCCTGCAGAAGACACGCTCAACACTGCTGTCATTTAATGTCTGTCTCATGTGCATCCACAGCCTCGTGAGTTTCTGCTCAAAGCTCCATCAGCACTGATGAGGGATCACACACACTTACAGCCACAGACAGTCCTGCTGAAACCTCAGCTCTGAACAGGAGTGTCCCGAATGATGAACGCCGGCTATTAAATGAAGAAATTTTAAACCAGCTTTCATCCAGTCTGAAGCTGAAGTTAAATTTTGTGTGTAAATATCAGCTGTACGGTAAAATATAAAGGCTAGCCATTCAGGGCCACTCATCAGTCATAGTAATGCCCTTAAACATCTGTTTTTATTAATAAATTGTATTTCCTAGAAAAATGTTATCCATAAACATGCAGTTTTTCTGGTATTACTAAAATTAAATGTCACCTATAGAAATTTGATTTGATAACTTTACTGTAACTGTATCATCTTCCATAAGCTCCAGATCAATCTTTTCAAATCCATAAATCAACAGAAGTATTTTCAGCCATATTTTAATAAAACGCCTCAGCACAGTTCTGTCATCTCAAAGTGTTTCATGTTTGTTGTAATCAATTCTCACCTGAGTTTACAGTCAGCAGGCATGACAAATGAAAAGTGCCTCCATCAATCATCCAAGTGATTTCATTTTTTTGGAAGGCTGAGAATGAAATTCTGGGAAAGGGGGCGCAAAGGGACAAGGTCCGGTCCAGTGAACACTGTCCAGACGTGAAGTGAAGCGTATCTCTGTGGGACAGGTAACAGCTGGAGGCTGGATCTGCTCCAGGAGAGCCTGAGGCATTTACTGATCACTTTACCCTCACAGAACCCTCACATATCTCCACCACAAACCTGACCCGACCCGACAACATCCCAGCAAAACAGCCCACTGACACACAGCTGCTGAGCTCTCAGCAGTCCTCATAAGCAGAACTCAACCGCTGGGGTCTTCAGAATCAAACGTCAGGCTCTGTCCGATTGTATAAATCACTTCTTACACACTGTAGTTCCGTCACATAAATCTTGACATGTCACCATTCTAATGATCTCCACCAAAAACAAAGAGACATTCAATGAAACAACTTCAAACAAATTATTATTTGTTAAGAGTTAATGTTTATGTAACCAGACAGTAAGCCTGCATTAATACAGTAAATATCGTATTTAACATACAATTTCATTAATTCATTCACACCTTTCCTCACAACAGCTGGTTCTGGTACCTGGAGGTAGACAAAGTCTACACAACATTCTTGCTTAGATTACAGTGATTTAAAGTACAGATACACTAAGCTGGTTCATATACTGTGCAATGTAAGAACATGCAGTTATAAATTTACACTAGTGGTACATATAGTGGAATTTTCAAACTCACAGCAGAGAACCATAAGTTCTGTAATGTTCTCCTGGTGTAAACAGCACTGATCACTAGAGCTGCAGGGATTGAGACTAGCTGCTCATGGCTGTTGACACTGGTGACAAATGGTGTTAACACTGCATTCATTTTTAATATTCTGGTAACAAACTGACGTTGAATATCTCCAGCGTGACTAAATATCAACATCAGCCCTTAAAAACAAGCAACAGTCCACAGTTGTCAGATAAACATCTAAACCATTACACAGAGCTTCTGTTATGATGTCTTACTGTAGATACAGGAAACCTGTCAGTTAAACTCCTACTGAACACCAATATAAACACTCAGGATCAAAAAGAGCCATTATCCAGAAGTCTCCTCTCAGACAGAGACCGTTTCTGCTTCAGTCAGAGGTTCCACCATTTAAATAACAATAACATTAATAATAAATATTAATTCTCTCTGAGCCGCATCACTCCTCACTGCATACAGCCTCACCTCCATCACACACACATCTGGCATGAGGCCTGTCAGTGAGCTTTACTTTCAACACTAAACATCTTGTGAAAGTATCTGTTTCACCAGGAACTCACCTTGAAGAAAACGCACACATTTCTTTCGATCAGAGGAAAATAAATGAAATGTTTTGTGCAGTAAAGTGTGTGAACAGATTTGATGGTTGTGTTAGTTTGTGACAAATGTGTTTCGTGCTGAAATATAAACAGACAGCAGCAAACAAATAAAGGGAAAATAAATAAAAAATGCATTAGATTCAAGCTTCTTCCCTTGTTTGTTATGAAACGCAGCACTATTTCCTGAACGCTCCAATGCAGCTTGTTATCCAATTTGTTGAGGGTTGGAGGGATGTTGTGTTTGTCAAAACACACTTTGTGAAACAGACACTGGATTCAGCCGATATACAGTAAGATAAGATCTCATGCTGCAGGTGTCTACGAGAAAGAGAGCTGAACACTGCAAGTGGTTCTTCTTAATAAACTGGTGGTTACATGAAGAGAACATACAATGAACATCTTCACTAGAAAATATTTCATTATTTATCCCTTCATTCTTTCTGCTGTTTTAGAAAAATACATTCTGAGAACTGTTCCAACTAATGTTTTCCGTTCAAACCAAAAAGCAGAGGCCATAAATCCCATAAATAAGATCTGTTCAATTTTCTCCTGGACCACAATTACAAAAATGGAAAGCAATTTTCTCCCTCAGACTTTTACAAGCATCCGCACATGTTCAGAAAACATCTCCACAATGTCTCAAACTGGACTCAGATTTGCCAAGTCAGAAACTTGAATATGAACAAATATTTCTCATGAAATTCTTACAGTAGCAACTGATGAGCTATGCTGTCTTCACTCATATCTAACACAGTTCTCTCACTCTATGCCAACTGTTGTCTCATCTGTGTCTGTTTTAATGTCTTAATATCCTCATGAGTTTTTATGTCACGTTTGAAACAAGAATTTTTTTTAGCATCTTTATTTTTAGGCAGACTAATTCTTTAACAATTATCTCAATTGTCTGCAATTATTTATGCAGAATTATCCAAAGTGTATTTTCCAGTAACTTGTGCTGTACAATATATTCATATGTGCATGAGTGATTCTGAATGTGTTACCATGGTAATTTTACTCATGTGTTTGTGGAATATGTTTGATGAACTTCCCCTGGGCAAAAATGATGGCAGATTTTGTCGAGCGTATAATGATTTTCTTAGGTAAACAACAATAAAGTCTTCCCAAGAGTGAGCTTCTCTTGTGATGTGACACCTCCGTGTGTTGCTTGAGAACTTAAAGCTGAAACTTCTGCTGTATTAGTTGCACAACTTTCACATTAACTCTGCTGTAGTAATGCAGGGGGTTTGATACAGTGGGTCCCACAGGAGACAACAAAGAGTGTTCTTGACGGGTAAAACACCACAAATCAAAGGTGTTTCTAACTCTCAGAGCTCACAGTTTGAAACAACACTGACTTCACTCTCAGCTAGAAGAAACTCTATAGGATCCTTCTAGAATAAAAACTTCCATGTGTCCCCTGAGGTTTCCTGGATTCCTGCTCTGTCCTGTTATTTAAAGCTTATTTCAGGTGCTGATTGTTTTCTAACTGCTTGGTCAAAGACAAGTAAGGTTATCTGAGGTAAATGTGAGCAGTTATTAACCCTGCGCTGATGCTAGAGGGTTGGGGCGATTGTTAGGGTTCTCAGTGATTTCTAAGATAGCGGTGTGTAAAAATACATATTCACAAACAATTAACAGATCATAAGAAGTTTTAATTAGCCCTAAATAACCCCTAAGAAATTTGTCATATTAATAATGACACTGGATTTAACAAACGCAACCGTGTCTCGTGTGTCATGTTCCAGCAAACTGGTCACAGAAGTTCTTCAGCAGTTCAACAGCAGGTTCCTTTTCAGTGGTTCTAGACATCAAAATGGAACAAGATTTAGAGAAATGAAGGTGAGCTTGAGGAACAACACAGAGTCTAAAGACATTCCACCCAGACTGAAAGCTTATTTCTATTCCTAACAAATCTGTGTTGCAGGAAATGATTGTGTGTGTGCAACAAAAGTGAGCAGTCGGACAACACTTTTCATCAAGTTAGTGAGACTCGCAGTCTTAATTATAACCTGTAAAAAGAACTTCTTATTTTTGCCTTTACCAGATGTGTTACTGCAACCACCAGAGTTTGCATTGAGAAAAACAATCACAAACAAATGGCATCATTGAGCTTCAAATAATTACAGCCTAATACTTGGCACCTGTTAGCAAAACACGCTACCAGCTGAGCTGCAGACCGAAAGAACATCAGAACTGATACTGAATTGTGTTATTGTGACACATCTAATTTCAACAACACACTGGAACGCTGCAGACGTTTGTCACTCACTTCAAGAGTGGGAATTAAATCTACAGTTTGATTATGAGAAGCTCTCAGAATAATGCACCCATCAGAACTGTTCATCGAGTGCTGCTGAGACAACTGTGCACATTAATTGCAAATAACTCCCTTCTGTCTTTGTATTTACAGTCTGATTATTGTCTGGTGTCGCCCGTTTCCTGAAATCCCGAGAAGGTGACACCATTAGCTCCTCCAGCAGAAGAACTGTCACAGACTCTCGGTGACCCCCCGGCAACCACAGTCGGCTTATCAAAGCGTCTCATCCCTTAAAGCACAGCTTAGACAATAAACACACTCTGATCTCTCAGCACCTTCTCTCCATTTTTCATCTGCATCGCCTTTCTGAAAAGAGCAGTTTGGTCTGTCAGTAGCATATGTTGTTGTGTTTGTTGCTCAGACCCGCACAGCATTTCTCCTCTGAGCACAAACAGAGATCTGAAACATTTATTTGCTGAACATGTTTTTCTCTGAACTTCTCAATTTATACTTGAGAGTACTGGAACATCTCCCTCACAAACATTACCTGTAGTGCTCCACAGAAGAAATAAAACACGTCTCTTGGGACCCACAGCTAGACCAGCACAAGACAGTGTAAAAGTTCATGAGGGTCTAAGCTTGTCATCGCAACATATATTTTCATCTCTCTTATTCATTCTGTTTTCGTTCTCTTATTTTTTAGGCATTGCCTAAACTCAGCATAACTTTTCTGGTCTGGTCTGTTGATTGTTGTGGGGGAACCAGTGCGGTTAGCGGCGGGAGACTCATTTTAGAAGGCTAACCCTGCCTGGAGCTCAGAGCTTCACAGGTCTGTCAGCACAGACGTCTGCAGGCTTCATATATCTCACACATGGAGGCTCATGAGAGCTTCAACTGAAGACTCGCATCTGCCTTTCAGCCACTGAAGAGAAGTCATGAAAAGTTTAAACCACTAAAATCTAAAGACAGATTCACAAAAACCGTTATGAGAGCTTCTGAGAGGAAACATTTCGTTGGATTGACTACATTAGCATTTATAAAAGCGTATAATACAATCCATTGTGCTGTGCTTAAATAGTGCTGCTAGACTAGTTTACTAACACAACTAATAAATAAATAAACATCCTCAGTGTAAATAAAAACAATCCCTAACTGTAGGCTGTGTACCTTTGCCAAGCAACGTAACAGTTGCATTAACACAGACGTGAAATGATGTGTGTGTGCTGGAGATTTCTACAAATGTGATTTTACAGCTGAAAATATGTGTTACCTCACATGAGGATGTAAGGAATATCATTCCTGTAAGAAACTAGAGCTCTTTAAAATGTCATTTCTTCCTCCAAGACAGCAATCAGCTTAAAAAGAGATGTTGTGGAGACATCTGTGAAATGTCTGCACTTCTCACGGATCACAATAATCTGACTTGTGCCTCCTCTAGAGTTCCAGCAGAGATTAACAGAGAGGCTTTAATATGAATCAATCATTTAGCATAAAACAAGTTCAACTGATGTTAGATTTATTCATTCTATTGATTTTATGGCTCCGTACTCCTACACTATAGTCACATCGTTTCATCAAATATGAGACAAATATATCAGACACAGGACAAACACACAGTTGCGCTCAGTCAGATTGAAAGCTTCAGTATGTCGGATGAAAACAGAACTGTCTGACCAGGTGCAGCTCATGTCCTGTGACCCCCTCAGACCCTCGCCTCACACACAGAGCCAAAGCGCTCACATTCATCTCATCTGTAAACAGACTCGAGACCTGCTTCAGTCATGTGACGCTACTGGTGAGATACAGGAGATCATTAAAGAAACCCTCAGACTGCAGGAATGACCCCAGTATGACAACATTTAATGTGTCTGGGAGCTCTGAGCCATCTGACCATTTAAACTGTGATGGACAAACATCCAACAACAAATATAAACACAAACATAATACAAAATGTAACAACAACAACAACAAATTGAATAAACAACTTTAACATGCTTAGATGGTCTTTTGCAACATTAAATAACAATTGTACAACTATTAATAACACAACACAACTATTAATAACTTTCATTGTGTTTTAGATCAAACCTTGTTATTCCACAGACTCATCCATTGTCAAAACCTGTAGATTTAGATTTCCCTACTCCGCTCCAAACACAGTGTGAAATCAGTGTGAAACCTCTGACAATCTAGCATGTTTTAAACACGTCATGCGTTTATAATTGTATTTGCATTTGGGCATAAACTAGCAAAATTATTTGATGTAGTTATCATCAGCAGCATCAAAAATATTTCTTCAGGTTAGCCTTCACAGCTGGGCTAAATGCTGAACAACTTGTGAGCGTATCGCAGCAGACAGCATGTGTGATAAAGTGTTTGTCCTGAGCCGCTTTAATGAAGTCTCAGGAGTCAGACGGTCCTTATCATCTCTGTGTGTCTCTCCACACCAGCCCAAACTAAACAAAGCAAGTCAGCCATCACTTTAAATCCCCTCCTGCCTAATTTACCACTACTGCACCTTCAGCACGGCACCATATATATATATATGTATATATATACCCACAGCATAGACAGCTGAACACAGACACCTCCACTCGGGTCTTCAGCATTCCCTCTGCTCTTACATTCACTCAACACCACACTACACCACTAAATAGTGCAGAAACTCACAGCAGCAGAAGCGACACGCTTCACAATCAGGTTCATTCAGACACAATATTCAGCTGTATCAGAGACAATTAAAGTTTGTAGCTGCTGAAAGATTTCTTTCAAAACATCATATCTCACACACAACACTTACATACAACACGCACTCACTTCATTAAAAGTGGTGCAAATGGTCACAAATACGGTTCATGTGCACCTGCTACATAACGATGGAAAGACAGAAGCATGAATGTACAACCAGTGTGATGTCATCTGTGTTAAACACTGACGCTCCGCTTCAGCGTGACACGCGCCGCGCCGCGCCGCGCCGCACACATGCGCGTCAGTAACGCGCAAACAATGCGTGAGAGGCGACGCGCGGCTTCCGTAGAAACACGTGTAAACGCGCGCGATGCTTAAACGACGCTGCATTTAACGATCACGTGCTTTCATACATAAATACCGACACGTGTAGAATGAGTTTAATATGAACACGTGTGTAATATGTGCACCATTCATCTTAATGATGAGCAGGAGCCACGCGACGGTGTGCCCGGTGTGTGTAATGGTGTAATAATGGCTCTTTCATGTGTGCTGAGAATATTACATACATATCCCAGCTTAACCTGATCTGAGTCTTACTGGCTCAATTTAATGTAATATTGTGTTCTGACCCCTGATGAGTTTCTGTGCTACACTCTCCGCTTCAGTCTTTGAAAGACTGAGAAGATTTTATTGAAGCTTTGCTTCGAACATAAACAAGTTCTCTCAGCTGAACACATGCTGCTAAGATCCTTTCATTAGGCTCTGTCATGTAAATCAATTCTTTATAAACGTATGTTTGCTATAGCACAGCTACTTTTTAATAGCTTGTAGTTTAAGAAGTAACAGTTTCAAAAGTGTCTGCAGCACTGAAAACCAACAGCACATATAAACTGGAAGTGATGGTCAGTAAGCAAGCATTATTAAAGCAGACACATAAGTTAGCAAAGTAATACAGCCGTAAATCCGCATCTAAAATCCAAGAGCACACAGTGTGGATGTCAGAGCTTCATTTATATTAAACTGTTCGATTAATGTTCTTCAGCTGCCCTCTGTAAACGTCTATGGCAAAAGATTATTTTGCTCTTTTACTTACAATCTTCCCAACACTAAAAACATGTCAGTACACTTTTCCTCAATCAAATCTCCAATCTTTAAGTTTAAGCCACAGTAACAATGACGCTCTCCTTGATTCAGAAATCTTTCTTGACATCAGCTATTTTACAAACATCACAGTTAACAAAGTCAGGTTGATGGAAAACAAACAACCAGACAAAAAAATGAAACAAAAGTTTAGGGGAAGAAAACAGCAATAAACCCAAACGCTGCAAACAGCGATTACAGGCAGATGAATGTGCTGTTGCTTTTCTAGCTGCTGAGGGAGCGTCTCACATCTGCTAACTGTCAGGAGAAACAAAGCTTTAGTTTCTCACCTCACCCACGCTTCCAAACACCGTATGTCTCAGCTACAACTTCCTGTGTCACTCAGTTCCACAAAATTAATGCCTTTATTATTTCCGGTTCTTTCCTGAGCCCGATGTAGCTCAGCTTCTAAACACCATTTATCAAACCTTTCCGATATTTCACCATAAATATGTTGTTGGTTTGTCTGTGGGAGTTTTCATGCAGGCAGTGTCTGTGGATTTCCCAGAAGCTTTTACATGAGGCTCCTCACAGACTTGTACATTATACACCAGCCCTGAGCTCATATTATGTTTCCCTTTAGCCACTGAAACAATAAAATAAAATAAGATGAAAACATATCACAGAGCTGAAAGGGCGTCTTATTTACATGCTAAATGCTTAAATAACGATGGATGACACACAACCACAGGACAAACACACACACAGGACAAACACACACACAGGACAAACACACACACAGGACAAACACACACACAGGACAAACACACACACAGGACAGACACACACACAGATAATTCAAAAATTACTACCAGTACAGTCTCACATTACCAAACAAAACATTCAAAATTAATATTTTAAAACAGATTATTGCTGCTTTACATTCTGATTATATGAGTCACGTTAGAAGTCACTGTGAAATGGAAATGAATGTATGTGTAAAAGAATCTGTGTGTGTGTGCAGTGTGTGTGCAGTGTGTGTGCAGTGTGTGTGCAGTGTGTGTATGGTTTCCCTCATGACATCTGTGTTGTCAGGCAAACACTCACCACACAAACAAAAGCCCACTGAGGCCCCAAATGAGCTCATGAGAGGAGCAACAATCAAACGTGTGATTAATCAAGCAGATGATTTGTCTCAGGACAAATGCCTTCTTTAACTCTTCCATGTGTGTTTTAAACCAGACACACTTAAATGCTTTCACGTGCCTTAGAAGAACCCTCTTAGCTGTATGGTTCCACAAAGAACCTTTTACATGGTAAAACAGAAGAGAGAGAGAGAGAGAGAGAGAGAGTTACATGTTTGTTGTGTGATGACTGACACAAATTTACAGGGTTTTACCTTTGGACAGCTTTTGGAGATAAAAACTTACGCTTTGAGGATTGTGTGAATCTGGATCTATGTTCTTACACCCCCAT
>JBAJNP010009531.1:0-14138 GCA_036877545.1 Yasuhikotakia modesta | reverse complement strand
AGAGAGAGAGAGAGAGAGAGAGATTTTAATCCATTACTTTTTTAGTAAAACTAGGGAAAACTATTGGAGAGAAAAAGAGACAGAACCCCCCCTTACCCCCATCTGACCGGACAAAAGTTCCACCCCTGATGAAAACAGGTAGGTAAGTATAGGTAGGTACACATCAAGTTTTGATGGATTAGTGCACTGAGGAGTGTCCAAAGCCAAGACAAGCGTGACACTTTTACAGGTGAGCAGCAAGCAGACGCCTTCAGGTTCACAAACCTCCGACACCAACGTCCAACCCGAACCTGCGTTACACTCTCACGTCCCAGCCGAGTCTCGAAACCGCTAAACTAACTTTACCCACACCAAACAGTATGGTGGGTCGTGGCTTAACCTTCAAAGATTCCTCATGTCTCTGAACTCTGTGAAGTCCTGACGTTCCCTCCTGTGCAAGGAGAAACACAAAACCAAATGATACAACAGACAGGAAGACAACATTAAATGCATCGGAACAGACTGTGAAGTACTGCAGCCTGGGAGAAGCAGATGAAACAAAACTTATGTCAACAAACACAAAGCTGGTTATAGTTGCTGTGCTATCGCTTAGCTGTTGAGCCTGAGCTTAGCCTAATGTTAGCATTGGGCAGTTCTACCTGATCAGTCTCATCAAATGAAAGTTTTGGGATTGTATAACTATAGCTTCAATAGCACCATCAATACATCATTCATCTGCTCCAGAATGATTCTCCTGCTGGTACCATTCGATGCAGAAACAGTCAGTGGACTAACAGTACAAATCAATGTCTTCTCCAGTTGGACCACTGTTAGAAACACGGCCACTTCATGCACCATGTAATGAACGACCAGAATTAGATGCATGAAGGCATCTAAAGATCTTTGAAAGATCTAAGTGTGGATCTGTGGATGCCTGGACAAAACAGATGAGAACAACTGCAGATTACACATCTGTTTAATGACAGAGTAAAACAGTTCTTGCTGGGTGTTTATATTGATAAAAACAAACGTCAGCTGAGTGCTGAATGACTCCAAGCTGCTCTTGTATAATTTAATGACACACAGGAAACCCTGAAACCTCCTCTTGTGTTGCATTGGGAAAAACGTGTCTGCCAATAAAACATCAAGTTTGCAAATGTGCTGTAGATCATAAAAACAACTTAAACTTCCCAAAATCAACAAGGCATCAACAGCAGCCCTAATCCTGACCCTGCTGGGGTCGACTCAAAACATTCTCTGGCCTCTCGAGCAACGTGGGGTTACGCAAAGTGAGCATAGCGTTTTCTCTATAAAGGAGGGTGTTAATACCTAAAAACAATGGTCCCAGTGTAGCAGGTTTATGTATTGCCCTTTGCCGCTCCCGCTAACGTAGCACGGTTAGGTTAAAGTGCTCTTACTCAGTGGCCAGCCTCCAGGGCACCGACAGATCATTCACAACAATACAAAAAATAACTACAGAATTAGACACCCCCCTGTGCAATTAGTGGTAGGAATTAATGATTACAAAACTCGCTGACAGAACACAGAGCGCTAATCACATTGTTTGAAAACCAAGCGCTCTGATATCCCACGATTCCCAGACGTCACACAGCCATTTCCTCTCTGCACCGCCATGCATTTTAAAAGCCATCTGCACGCCCCAAACTAGAGGTTTAAGGTCAGTCGTCTTTCACGGATCTCTGTTAACAGGACAACTTTCTATTTCTTCCTTCTCCAACCACGGAATGAGCGCAGAATGTTACCATGGAAACCACTGGCAGCGCACCATGAAAGCTGAGGATGATGACAGAAGCTGTAAAATAATATGTGAACACCACCCCTCCGCCCCCCCTCCGAACGTGTCCGCAATGTTACTTACAATATTACTTAATATTACAATATTACAAGGGAATCGAGGGCAGACAGGGAAGTGAATGGTACAGCTGAACTGTCATGGAGAATTAATCACAAGTCCAAGCAAAATAAGAGTGAAGGGGTTACAAAAGTTTCCTGCAGAAGTTTAGCCTGGGAGAACTGGTGCAGAGGGGTACATTTCAGCCTTTTTGAGAAGATGCAACGAAATGACACACTGGAGAGCCACTTATACCTGTATATCTATTGTTCTGTTGGTTAAAGTGATAAAAAAAGCTTATATATTGCATTCAATTTCAGGTCCCTCCTTCTGTATCTCCAACCCCAAACATCAAAGCCCTTCCCCCCAAAAACACTCAATTCCTCCACTTTGCAAAGTGCTGAATGGACTGCTCCTGTTAGAAAGTTCAGAAGTACGTTTGCTCTGCCTCACTTAGCCTTGATTGACTCCCTCTCGAGCCAACGTACGCGCACCCTCTGCTTATAGTGATACTCTCTGAGGTAGTCCTGCAAGGCGGGCGGCAGCGGCAGGGCCCCGATGCCATCGTAGCTGATCCCATGGCAAATGGCGGCTCGTGCCAGGCTTTGCAGGCCAAAAGGAAATGTCCGGTGCAGAGGCACTGTGAGAAGTGGCTCAAAAAACATGCAGGCGCTTGGGTCCTTGTAGTGCTCCAGCAGAGCCGTGACGGTGGCGGCGTGAAACACGCAGGGGTCGTGCGCGTCGAAGCTGAAGTTGTGATTCCACTGCTCGATGCGTGCGTGCAGCGAGCGGCCGTAGCGGCGGAAGCTAACGGAGAACAGGTAGTCTTCTTGAGCCGAGTCGCGGAGCAAAAAGGTGCCCTCGGGTCGGCCATCCAGTAGCGCCTCGGCCTCGTAGCGGTCCATCACGCCCCAGTAACAGGGCAGTGCTGTGATCTGCATCAAATCCGGAACCAAGCAGTGGATGTAGTCGATCTGGGTGTGCACTTTCCAAGGGCCTTGCTGCTTGCTGCTCAGATGGCCATCGGTGGAAGCGTGGCGCTGCTTTGTCTTGCGAGCTTGTAAGCAAAGAGTGGTGGTGTCATCGTCTTCTGAGTCACAGTTCAATGCAGTTGCCCCCCGACTGTCGCCTAAGGCCTCCCCCACTCCAGGTGTCAGCATGGGCCCCAGCTTATAAAGGGAAGCCAAGGGGGCTGTGATGGCATCCACTGTGTGGATCTGGGCATCTGGAGGCGGGTCCACACCCTCCTCAATGCTGAGCCGCCTTCTTTCTCGCAAGCGTTCCTCCTCATCTTCAGGTGATGCACAGGTAGCACCAGAGGCGTCCATCGACGAATCCACCGCCATCACTGTGACCGGCGCTGTGTGCTGTTTTATAAGATGCCATCTTCGGGCCAGATCTGATCCTGGTGCGAAAGGACATGTCTCCAGCATTAGCTCTGTTATTTGGATCTTCTGTTTGGGGGGTGGGAGGTGGGCGTTTCGTGAGGATGAACGCAACGGGAGGCACAGCCCCACTGTATCATGGATCTGTTGGCGTATTGAGCGAACCGTCCCCGGTTCTGCCTCCTCTCGACTGCAACCGGTTCCATGTCTGCGGCGAGATCGGCCCGAGCGCCGCTCTGTGGTCTCCAGGGAACTCTGAGCTTTGGTGGAGCACGAATGTCTCTTTTTTCCACTCCATGGTGCATGGCGAGAATAAGAGTCCCTTCGGGCTCCCAATGGGGCACGAGCATCTTCAGTGTCCTGCTCAACTGTGATCTCCAGTATCTGGGGTACATCTGCCACACAGTTATGGCCCCGGTGTGAGACACTTCCATTGCCCCTCCATGCCACCAGAGGGAGCGCTGCCACATTGCTTGTCTCTATGATGTCATCTCCCTGGGCCATCTCCACGCTGTGGCATACCGTGTCTGTCTGCGTTTGGAGCTGCGGTGGCGTTTCAACACGGGACCCTCCATCTGGGTGAAGCAGAGACTGACATCCCCTCTTCAGGTTGCTCCACACCTTGCCCACCTTCTCCATGAGGTGGTGGCACCTGGACCTGGAAAACACAACAAAGACGTCTTTCTGTTAGAGGATGATAAATGTGAATGAAACATAACAGATTTGAATTGAAAACAGAAGTTAACAGACACAAGTGTGTGTGTGTGTAGATGCAAGGGATTATGGGAAACGATGGGAAAACCTCAAATGACTAAAGACTCATTCACACCTGTATGAACATCCATCGCAAGTGATTCAATCGCAAGTGGACAGCAGGTGAAAATCAGGCACAAAATAATCTGCAGTATGTCTAAAATCAACATGTAGTGACACAATCAAAATGACTTGATGATAATAGCGCATGTTAATTTCACGTGCAAATGGCCGACCGCTTCTGATCACATTACAAGACAAATTTCAATGCCAGGTGTAAACAGGGCCTAAACGATTAAAGTGTTGCCAGGCAGACTCTCTGAGACTCAAGGCCAGCGCTAAAAATGAACTCATGGAACTAGTCCAGTCAACTGCTGCTGCGGGCTGAGTTACAATGCTGGTCTGGGCCTGCCTTATTCTGACCCGCCACAGCAGAGCACTAAGTAGTTAATGGGTTCTGTAAAAGTAAACTTTCATTAACTTTCACTCATTATTGTGCAGCCATCAAACAAGGTTTGATTTGGTTTCAACATCCTTCTATACATTCAAGCTTCTCCTTCAAATAAATTCTGGCGTAAATCATGGACCGTTCAGCCACTGATTATTACTGAAAATGTCACACATTCATTTTCATTTCAAACACACCTCCATGCTCAGCAGAATACAGAGTGATTGGATGATGGGCTCAGGAACAACTTGTGCCTGGACAAACCGGCTTCCAGGACGATGTTCTCCGGCTAAACCACTTTCACAGATGATTATCTTTCCCCCACAGAACATCTTAAGCAAGCGGAGAAGCTAAAACACGCGCCTTCTAATAAAAACCAAAGCTGACCGCCCTGCTAACAAGGTTACGTTTAAGGTAACGTAATAAAAACATCAAACTTGTTATTCTGAAAGTTCTTGACATCTGAAAATGGTTACAAGGATGTAATTCAAGCAGTTTATTCTGTAACGTTACACAAGCAATTCAGTATTTTTTTACATCAAAAATTATTTCAGCTAATGTTACTGCAAGAACATTTTGAAAACTTTTAAAGAATGTTCCCCATTAGCTGTGCGATTCCAAAATCAATTAGTCTTTATATTGTGCAACAATGATATTATGTCATTGAGCTAATTTGCATATAATCAAAAAACCAAGTCTTTAAATTATTTACTATGAAATATGTCACAACAAAAACCTCAAATTTGCCATAAATACTTAATAATAGTTGATCAAGTCTCCTGACAGAAGCATAACAGTATGTAGGTCACAGGCTGGAACGCACTACACTGCAGTTTTTACCTTCTCTTAGAAAGTAGAGAGAAAATGAAGTGTGTGTATCAGAGGCTGATGGTGTCGTGAAAATACTGGACCAATAAATCTTTGTGTGGCTGATATTAGTGACTGAGAAACGAAAGTAACTAAACACACATTGAACAAAGACCCCGCTGTCAAAGATAAATGTTGGTTTCACAAATATTACAGCATCACACTTCGGCTGTAATCAAATGTTGCTCTTTTTGCTTCCTGGATAAACGATAGAGGAAAGAGCAAAGCAATTTTTTAGGCGTACACATTTAAACCCTCACCCCCATTCATGTTTTTCTAACTGTGAACATGGTGACATTTTGGCTCATATATTTTGTGTCAAGAAACTTGTCTGATCTTTATTCTATAGCCATTTAAAGATGAATTATCAGAGTTTAAAAACTTCACATTATTTTCCATTTCCATTAATATAGAAACTTTGGCTTTCAAAGTACACCTCATTCCTGCAGCTAAACTGGTAAAGCATTGTGTTAGCAACGAAGAGAAAACACTGGTGAAATGAAAATCCAGTATAACTGGAATGCACTGTAAGTTGCTTTGGATAAAAGTGTTAAAAAAATCATTAAGCATTCCTGTGGCAAGCCTGTGTGGTCTCTAAACTGATTTCACAGGAAATGTCCGTCTGTAAACAGAAAGAAGATCCGGCTACTGTATCACACAGTTCACGTTCTGCAGGTAGTTCTTAAGCTTGTAGCTGCAATTGCTAAATTGTCTCTATCGACATCTAGGTTTGAAACATAATATTGCAAGTTACTTGGTGTTGTTTTGTTAACACAAATGGCAAGTTTAAACTCAAACCAACAGCCTAAAAACACGCCACCGCCCTCAGTACCAGACGTGATAGTCTTTTTTTTCTGTGACAGCTTAAATGATAAATTATTACTATAAATTAAACATTATTATACACATATCTTTGTGAATCAGTAAACACTGATCTATGATATACTTATTTAATATCTGACTTTTGTTCATTTTAAACAAAGAAAAGTTACAGGTTGCAGCTTTAAAGCACCAACGCAAAATGAAACAATTAAGCTAAATCTTAAATCTGCCCTCCAGAATCCGGCCCATCGCCGGTGCTGCAACACAGAACCGAACCCAGTTGACTCTCCACGCTTTGCTTCTGTAGAACCTCAACCCACTCGTTTCCTTCTCACCCACTCTCTGCTCCTCTTAACAGACAGCTGAACATAAAGGACAGCCATAAATCACAGCTCAGATCTGCGGCTACGATGTGAGTACAGGCCAACGAGTGCGCCCTTCCCTCCCAATCTCAGCAACCTTGCCCCACTTCAAACTGAACTTGCACAGCCGAACAACATTTGTAAAATGTGTAGCGGTGCGGTCAGAACAGCGGATAAATGGGGGTCACTGCGTTCACTGGGATGCGTTCTGCGCAAGTGTGTGTTAAATATGAAGTCAAGGGTCACTTAGAATCTAAAAAGTTGCCTATTGAAACAAGACGATTGCAAAATGGGTTGCGCGATCAATGTTAGCGCTACAGGAATGACTAGAACAGTGGCAAACTGACAGTACAACCTCTGCACCACAGTAAATATACATTAACCTCATTGTGCCCTCTGATTACAGTCTGTCACTTAGATGAACTGTGGTTTGAAATCCAGGCTACTTTGCATTTATTTACATGTATGCATTTGGCAGAAACATTTATCCAAAGCGACTTATGGTGCGTCCCAGTTATTTTTTTATTAGTACCTGTGTTCCCTGGGAATCGAACCCAGAACCTTTGGGCTGCTAACGCAGCGCTCCATCAACTGAGCGACAGGAACACCCATGCTACGTTAAAAGGCACTAACACAAGACTGTAACCCGAAGACATTACCGCACACAGGAAACAAAGTATACCTGGGCACTGAGAACCAGTTCCAAGAACCACAGTACCTCATAATGCGATGTTCAGACCTGAGGGCTTTACATGTGAAAGAATGATAAGTGTGTGTTGCAACTATCCGCAATGCAACGGCCAACTTGCCAATGACACCCTCTGAACAGTAAACTAGCTAATAACCTATAAAGCATTTGTGCTGCTGTACTTCTTAAGGCTTTCCATCCATAATGTTTTCTTCCACCTCACATGTGACCCACAGGAGGCTCCCGATTGGCTGAGAGCTCCGTTGTGTGGCTAAGAGACAGAACCGCACCCCAAAAGGAAACAAACAAAACTATTTTAAAATATTTGGCTCAAAAAGGGCTGAGACAGCATATTCGCCCGCGGCCCTTCCTCAACTAAGTGGAATTCATACCTAACCTGACAAATTTATCTTGGTGTATTTTCTACACTAGTTCTGACTTCCATTAAAACACCTGAAAATATTATGACAGAAAAATAATTAGATGAACGTAATCATATAAAGACTAAGTTTTATTCTAGCAATCAACAGAATTATAAAATATAATGAAAACCTTTAAAACCGAACAGAAGAGACACTAAACATTATTTAACTCTTTGTACACTTGTAAGTTAAGGTAAACTAAGGTAAACCACACTTGATCTTTTAGCCTAGATATTGTGACAGCAACAATATAAATTGTTAAATGTTTACCAGACCGCAAATGAAATCACAATCGCAACATTCGTCATTAAATAACCGCAATATGATTTTTTTGGCCAAACCTTGCAGCTGTAATGCATTAAAACAATTTCAGGACTAAGGTAAAGACCAATTGCAGCAGAGAGCAAAAGTTCACACAAGATGACCGGGTGATAAAGGAGCGGTTCAGCTGAGTTCATTCTCAACAGCAACAGTATGAGAGCCGCAGTCGCAGCTGACAGTAACATGAACACAGACTCTCTGAGCTACTGTCAACATTCTGGGACACTGGTAACCTTTTTCACTAACTCAGTTGACCGTTTTATCTTATTTAATACTTTTATTTAGCTTTACATTAACGTTTTAGTGGGTAAACAAAACTCTTCATGGTAGTCATAACTTGAATGATTCTTAATTACAAATAAAAAGCACTTGAACCTTTAAGAACATGTTACACAAACAAGTTTATACATAAAATGCATTTAAAACGCTACTTCTAAAGAACTAAAGTTCACTTTTCCTCCAGCCATTTGAGTAACAAACTGTACTAGAAAAAGCTACAGCATATTATTCTACACAAGTACCCCTGAGCTTAACCAATTAAGCCCTAATACAATTAAACTCTGTGCTACTAACAAACCGCTGCTTGAAACAGTTACAGAATATAAGTGGATCTTGATAGTCACTAACAAGTTGTTCTACTGTTGACCACATGCAACAAGACTGTCTATAGACCTTCCCCTGGCACCGCGGCGCTAAACACTAGCCCGATAAATACTATGCTATTCTCTGCTCAGCTTGGGTTTCTGCTACCAAGAACGCTAACAAGCCTTGCCCAGTACTTCTGCTTCCTGGTAGCGTGAGCCCGGCCCCCCCTCCGGCACCCCACCCCCCGAGTCTCACCCCCCTTCACCTGATACCACAGCCAAATTCTACACCAGACATCTCTAGCACCCAAGAGCAGAAGAGGAAGCCATCCAGGCGTCTAATTCGTTCTCGTTCTGGACCCACAAATCTACCGTCACTTCAAACAAAGACTCCTGCTAAAATTAAGAGTTTATCTTCAACACTTCCCCTGTATACGTGACTTAAAATCCACTGTATGCACACCGTATGAGATTTATAACGTCTCATAGCAACCCCCACGACTATTAACTGTGCAATCGAATGTAAATCATATCTCATATTTCACATGCCATGCCTTACTTTGATAATATTAGAAACGGCTTTAAACAACATTAATGTTTTGTTAGCGGTGAACCCCTAAAACATTGTTATCATCCGTGCAATAAACCGGAGGGAAACATTATAAGTTAAACATCTTTAAACAACAGTAAAGTCACACAGGCCCACCGCTTTGCTTTTCACATTAGGCACTGAAAGAAAAACACATTATGTAATAATATACAGCATCTCTAAAACTATTAGCACCGTTTGGTAAAGTCTACACTTTATGTGATCTGAATCATTTGATCTGGTCAGTTGGAGGTTAAATCTAGTTAACTGACTTGTTGCGGTCAAGCAGCTTTCTAGGAAAAGTCTGTCGCAATGTCTAAGCCCTGCTCAAGACAACTCAAATATCTGTGCAGGCCTTAATCTCTGCACACGGAAATACACCAGCAGGAGTCTGTCGATCACTTCTGTCATGTTAGGAGAACGTATCAGTTATATCTGACAATAAAATTAAAGCTCATTTTCAGACCGAACGTTAACTCAAACGAAACAATCTGTAGCACTGTCACAAAATAAACTCCCAGCAAACTCACAATTTCTCTGTAAAAAGACCTTAAAATACTATATATCTTACACGGTTTATGAGGTTTTATGGACATACTGAACCACAGATGAAACTGAAGCACAACTGCTTTTACAGAACATATCAATTCTGATATAAACATTAATATGACATCATAACATTTCATTGGTTTATCATCAGACCGATGCATTTTTTTAACTTTAGGCTGATGGCACCTGTGATACTGACGTCACAAAATGCATCTCATCCATTCAAAATTCATAGTAATGCAAACATTGTATATTTTACGGTACTGACACTTAATATTAACGTATTGCAAGTTTTACAGTAGCTTATACCAAACAAATGAACTCATTGGACAGATTGTGATCCATGAATCAATGCCTGTAATGCATTTCCCTCCATGCCTAAAAATCTCATGACTACTAACTAATCCAGGCCTTTGCAATAGATGTTACCACCTCCATTACCTATAATCTTAGCAAACCAACTGTAAGGATCTCCATGCATTTCTCCTGGTGGCTTTAGTTCAACCGGCTCCGACGTAAGAGGTGGGGGGAGGAAAAACTAACCAAAAAGACTTTGAAACACACGCGATAACGTGAAATGATCGATGCGCATTCGCACCGTACGAACAGATGGACTTACCGATGCTTTTCTCGCGCTCTTGTGCAGCTTATTCGTGCGTCTTCTTTTGTTTGCGCAAAAATACGAGCTCGCGGATAGTCGGGTGCATTTTCCCGAGGCTACAAACAAACGCACGGACGGGAGACGATCGTGACCCGGCGAAACGAGACGCGCGTCGATTACGCATCAGCCATTGTACATTTTGTACATGCGAGGCCTACGATCCCATCATCCCGTTGGCATTTTCTTTCCCTGACGGCCGATATGGTCGCCAAGTGCAGCGGAGAAGCGGATCAGGAGAGGTGGAGGCGAAGCAGCCTCTGACTGACAACCGTGGACTCCAATTACGCACGGCTCCGGGTAGCCGGATACGGATAGGGAGAGACCTTGGGAAGGCGCGTCATTTCCCTCCTCGAACCGTGCGCCAGCGCTGGATGCGGGATTTCTTTGGGAAAGGCTGGGAAAGTTGGAGCAGCCATTCCTTTTGTTCGCAAAACACGTATTGTTGAGTTTTCACGAATGCCTTGTGCCAAACGCGTCCCAATGGACGATGCTTACATAATGTGTTTGGGTTCTTTAAAACACTTATGTAATGGATAGAGACTCGAGCAGTCACGGGGCGCACCGCAAAAATGTTGATCCATTGAGATTGTGTTGATTCAAAGAGAAACACCCTCACAAACAAGTTCCCTGCAGTCTGAATAAAGTCCCCTTACATATAAAACAGCCTGAATAAAGTCCCCTTACATATAAAACAGCCTGAATAAAGTCCCCTTACATATAAAACAGCCTGAATAAAGTCCCCTTACATATAAAACAGTCTGAATAAAGTCCCCTTACATATAAAACAGTCTGAATAAATCCAAACTTTTTATGGATATCTCGTTTTGTCAGACGCTTTTGGGGACATTTGCGTAAAATCTGCATTGTGTAACTCATACATTTAAGTCGACAACGTGTTACAGAAACTGACTGTGTGTTTTGGAGACTTTGTCCAGTTGTGTTTTGCAGTCTGATGACATAAAGCCATGTGCACTGAAATGTGTATTTATGCGAATTCATCACATTCATTACAAGACGTATTCATTTGACTGGATTCTCAGACCCAGGAAATGAGACACAACAGCTCAGATTATAAATCATTATTATAAGTTTATAGTTGTGAACTGGTGTGAGGTATAGAGTCTGAGCTGTTATGTACTTGCCCAATAAGTATGTGTGTAACCAAAACATGAATTACATTATGAAGTACAGAGACACTTAAACATGGTGGTTTTATATTCTCTGTATCTGTCTATAGAATAAGATGCAGTTTCTGTTAAGTCAAGTTTTATTTATTATTCATAAAACTTAAACATATTTTGAACGACAAAATTAATCTTGAAAACTTTAGAGTAAAACGCTGCCCTCTACTGATGTAAATTATTAAAGCTCTTATATAGTTCACTGCATATTCAGAAACCATATTGCTACCATAAAACAACAGACAGAACTTATCTGACTTATAAATGACACAAATCCACATAATGTCTGTTTTATACCATAGTTTTTTGTATGAGATTAATAATTCATTGTGTGAAATCACCTTAATCTCTTTCATTCTTTAATTCAATCTTATTAGGTGTTGTGTAACTGGCTTTTGCCCTGTAATACCTTCATTGTCACACTTTTGAACTACATCAAGTTAAAGGTTTTAAATAGCTTAAAGACTTACAAGGATCACGATTTATTTCAATAGAATTTTCTAAGGGTGTTTAGATCAATATCAGTTCATGCTCTTGATTTGAGATGCTTTGAAACAAACTTCGAAGTCTCACAAGATGTCACAAGATCTTTGACTGAACACATTTCAGGGGTGGGGGGGGGACTGGAATGAATGACAGTATAATACAGTGTTAACATGGAATTAATTTTGCAGCACGAATTCACACCGATTTCGTGTATAGCTTTGGGGTAAAAGAGTGATTCTTTAAATCATTAGCAGAACAGTCTGTCCTAAATGAAGACATGTCTGCTTCACATTCATTGGGACATTCAAGCACAGGTTGTTTCATCTTTACAATGGCTACAAAGACTGCCTGTCCTGGCTCTAAAATGTACAACCAGGACTTGATAGTTCATTTATTTGTGGTTAATATTTTAATGCCAGTTTGTACATGAAAGCGCTTTAAATAAATACCAATACCTACCAATAAATAATTCATTCACACCCCTTCACTTTCCTTTATTATATAGTTTATGTTGAGAAGCTATTGCATAGCTGAGACTCACTTTTAACATATTGAAAGGTCTAATCTTTCCATATCCAGCTACATACATCAGCCTAACAAATGCACAAATGCACAAATGCAACAAATGCATTTTACGTGCTGTTCGTGCGCACGGGTCCATCAGACCCCCGGGGCATTTTGTTCTCCTGGTTTCCACGGTAACGTGGCGCATATGATCCGATGCTGTGATTCGTGTCATGCACCGACTTTCTGATCTTGTCACCCAGCGATGACGTCAGGCCAGAACCAGAACCAGAACCAGGCGCTCATCAGATCCACCAAAGCGCACGTCGCGCCTTTCGATGATGCATCTTTTCCTGGAGTTGCAATGTCCAAATTCTTCATATCAGTCTCTGTGTTTCTCCTTTAACAGGCCAGATCCCTCAGAACACACGGTACGAATACATTTACTGATGGATCGGAGTTGGCATGGGCTGTTTTTGCAGATTGCATAAATGAGTAATCCCCTTTGGATCCCCTTTTGGATATGATCTTGGATCTTGTGTTCTTGTTTGCTTTCCAAGCACAGACGTTTATGTAAACCAGCCTACCGGGACAAATAGTTATGCAATTAATAATCTCGTTGTGTATACAGTTAATTTCATACATATAAATCATAATAAACAGTCATCCATGCAGTGGTTGTGTTAAAAGATAAAAAACAACATCTTCTGTTGACAAATTTAACAGATGCATGCCATTAAAATCAAACAAATAAACAGGCACTTTATTTGTCCACGGCTGACTTTTACACAATTTAAGTTTCATAAACTCCAACCACAGAAGACAACTGACCTTTGGGCGAGAATAAATCTTTGTTGTCAATAGAAAACTTTTATAAATCTTTAATATGCACACAGTTATATAAAACCTGTAAGAAACGAATCTGAATTTAATATTGAGAGTCATAGCTGTGAAAAGAAAGATGTTTTGTGCATGTTGTTGTTATTTTAAATAATAATAATAATAATGCCTGTAAGTTTTAAACCGTGAAAGGATTTAACATTTCTAATGCAGATTATGGGGCTAATGTTTGAGCACGTGAGATCATATGCTCAGAAGTTTGACTCCAGTCGTTGCGTCTTTACATTCACACCGACAAATTATGAATCGGTTGCCGCAGTTTGCGTGACTTTTGCGCGTTATTCAATTACATCCCATAGGCGGAGCGCAGAGTCACACCGAGTATCGTGACGTGATGAATTGGACACAGTGATAGCGGAGAGACCCTATAAATGCCAACTGCGCCTGTAGACTCACAGCGGCACCGGGAGACGCACAAACCGCATCTTTGCGCAAAACTTGTAAGAACAAGTACAAGAGGACGCTGAGGTATCCAAGGTCTGCTTGTAGTCAAATTTATAGTGTAAAGTGTATAGTTAAAGCACATTCAATGGAGTACCAAAAGGCTGCCGAATTCAACGGTTTGTGCAATGGCAAAATCGTCACTGAGTACCTTTGCCGCAATGCCTTCAGCGAGCTGTCAGTCGACAGCAAGAAAGTCGCAGTTCTGCACAAGAACGAGACATCCAGGAAGGAGGCGGAGGATGAGTCGCGGTTACCCGCTCTGGAGGCGGCATACACCACCATACTGCGGGGTCTGGGAGAAAACACGGACCGACAGGGGCTCCTCAAAACCCCGCTGCGGG
>JBAJNP010009530.1:5639-17964 GCA_036877545.1 Yasuhikotakia modesta | reverse complement strand
TGTGTGTGTGTGTGTTTGCCCCTGACCTTGTGTGAGGACTGGTGCAGACTGTCGATAGACTCTCTTCTGGTCTGGTGGAGCAGTGATAAAGCCTGCAGCCTGAGTGTGTGTGTTCTTGTTTTTCTACCATTGTGGGGACCAACATAGATGGTAAAACACCAGTTAGCTGTCCCCACTGATTATTAAAAATACTAAATAATGGTTCTCTGAAAAAGTAAAAACTTCAAAAGGTTTAAGTGACAGTTAAGAGACAGAATATACGGCTTAAAAGTCATAATGTCTATAGAAAGTCCCCACAAAGCAAAGCAATCTGGTGTGCGTGTGTGTGTGTGTGTGTGTGTGTGTGTGTGTGTGTGTATGTGTGTTACACCTGACATCCACATACCAGCAAAATCACTTGTTTGCCCATTAAGGAGCCTGTGGAAGGTGAAGAAACTCATGCTTTGATTCTTATCATGGAGACACTGAGTCTGTGAGACCTGCGACTGCTAATATTAGCCCACCTGACACAATCACACACACATCACACACACAAACACACACACATACCCCACACAATCACACACACACATATCACACACACAAATGTATAAACCCAGACCATAAAAAGACCAAGAGAGATCTTCATTTTCGTTTCATTACAAACGTTCCCACACTTACAATTACTTATTTTTTTTTGCTATTTACAGAAGCAGACAAATTTTTATATATATATAAATTATAAATTCAGAAAATGCATTTCTTCAGAAAGTTTTCCATGACGGTGTGAACTCCACTGCGTGTTCTGTCCTGCGCTTTCCTGTTTCAAATCTGCTTTAAGGTGTTGATATTGACGGGTTGTGTGTGTGTTGGCTTCATTCCCTCCACGCCACCGTGTGCCGTTTTAAAAACAACCCCCAGTAACACGACCCAAAGCAAGATGGTTCCATTTGATAAACTCACAATCGCCCAAATCCCGGAAGAAGATCCTCGCTTCATTCAGAACCGGAATTATAAACAAACCCAAACAAACCCCCCGGTGAAACAGCATCAAACCCCGTCCCACAGCGTGGAAGAACCAATTACAACAATAAACAAGTGAGGCGGCGAATAAACGACAGACTGACATAATAAACACACTCACACTTATTTCTGCCCGTTTCAAACAAACATCATTTCAGAAACAAAGTTGCTGCTCAGAATAATCAGATGTTTTTTTGGCGGCCACATGTGTCAGAACTCACCGATGATGAAATAGTCGTGGTTGGTTTTAAACTCGTGACCCCACAGGTTGGGCGAGTATTCTTGAAACTTGATGGTGAAGCGCATGTCACTGCTGGGTTTATCACAGGTGAGAAGCAGGTTTGGAGCACCAATCACTTCACACTTGTCTGCCTGTTCCCGTGACGACACCAGGTAGAGTTTATAGTACTCGTACTCAGCAGGGGACCGGGGGCTGGGGGGCTCGGACCCTGGACAGATGAGGTCCAGACGATCACCGATCTGAGGGTAGAGGACATAGCCCTGATCGTCACTAAACCTGAAGAACACAGAAGGGAACAAAAATTAACACATGTGATTATCATATAACATTTACATCACTGATAGAATTCTCAATAATTAATTCACTACATGAAAGTATTTAATGGAAGGATGACAGTGAATTTGCCTCATAAAAGTAAAAAATATTCAAAGTTCAAAAGTTATGCCTCTGTGCATATTTAGTATTATTAATAATTGTATTAAAGTGATGATTATAGCAACGCTTCACTTTTGAACTACAAACAATCAATAGTGTGAATAAAAACGGCTTCATCTCTTTAATGAGGCTCGTGGTGTGTGTATGTTTCACACATTTTTACACTTCGGGTTTTCAGAGCGCTGGATGATGTGTGAGACATTACTGTAATCCAGCCTTACAGCATAAGTTTTTACAGTAGTCATTTCTGTTTTATGGATTTAACAAAGCAAAATCAAAATCCTTCCAAGTACCTGAAACACACCTCAGTTCTCTTGAGGTTTGTGTAACCCGATTGTGATCGCAATGCATCACGCTTAACTGCTCTACAGGTAAAACTCACACTCTTTGTTCGTGTTCATCTGTCAAGATCACCTCACTTCCTGTTTATTAAACTATCTAATGAAAGCGTTTTCTTCTGCTGTGTAAATCATCTGAGACTTCAAGGTTTCGAGGGCTAACTTTCCAGAAAGAAGATGTTTTGTTCTTGCATCTTCAACAAGTGTCTGTAATGAGAATGAATGAGGGGCTTGGAACAAAATCCCACCCCAGCCTCATGTTTCTACAGGGAAACTGTGTCAGATCAAAGCAAATCAAAGGATGCGCCTGAGCTTCTAGTTTCCAGGAGAATTTGGCTGTTGCAAAATCTCTGGGAGTTTCCTTTGAATTCTTTCTATGTAAACAAATGACTAAAGGACTCACAGACGCTAATTACCATTTTATCATCATCTCTGAACAGCCGCCACACCAACGGCTATTTATATGTAAACAAATTAAGGCAGCTGGGCTTGTTTTTTAAAGGCTTCATGTTTACATGTGAATAGAAACGATTAAATAGTGTCATGAAACGATGGGTGGATGCGTTTAAGAGTCACGTGTGGCATTCCAACGGAGAAACTGCTTCCTGTCCCTGTTGCACAAGTTCAGGAGGTTATCTGTGGCTCTTACAGTGAAGAGAACAGACACTCAACACACACTTCACCTCCCACAATTAGACTGACCAATACTGAACACACACACACACACACACACACACACACACACACACACACAGCTATAACCTGCACAAATCTGTGGCGTTACCCTAAACAAAACACAGACACACACTGTTGCTAAGAGCTTTTGTTTGCCAGGCAGACAATCAGAGTGAAAAATACACACAATGAAACTCATGAACACAAATTTCCAAAACATCCTGCTGATGCAAAAGATGTTTTTACATACACACACTTTCTGTTAGGTAGATTTTTGTCTGTTGTTTGATGGCAGAAACCGTCACAGAAGACTTGAGTCAGAGAATGAGAGAGAGAGAGAGAGAGAGAGAGAGAGAGGTGTTGCGGATCAGAGGACAGAATGAAAGGGATAAATGAGAGATAAAATAGCTTACAAAGATGAGAGGAACAGAGTAAACAGAGAACAACAATGACGAAGGGAAAAACAGGTGGAGGGAGGAAGAAAGCAAAAGAGAGGAAGAGAATTCAGAGGAGATCAGTGTATCGGTGGGCTTGTTGACACTCAGGCTGGTCTCAGTTTAGCTATTTTAAACTAAACAATACATATTTCACATCTCACAAAAACTAAGTGAACTGCATTAACTTAAAAGACACTTTTGATAAAGTGAGCCAATTTAGTCCAAAGTGTTACAAACTGTACAAACTTAAAACATATCATTATATATTTTTTTATAGTTACGTGCCAGTGTGACGCGTTCTGAGGCGCTGAAACACACTGACTGTGTGTGATGTGAATCTCAGCTCTCTGCAGATAATTACACAACGTTTGCAGAACATTTGCAAAGAATGTTTGACCTGCAAGTCACAAATCTGTGAAGGAAAAGAGGCGAATAAACATTCAGACACAATGTCTGTATTGTGACAGTAGAATTAAAACAGGATAGAAATACCAGACTTCTATAAAGCGAGACAGTTGTGTGTGTGTGTGTGTGTGTGTTCACAAAGCTAAAAAAAACAACCGCACAGAAATAACAAGTGTTCAAAGTGTAGATTAAAATGAAATTATATAAACAACTCTCTGTTTACTCTAAATACACACGATAATACACTTCTCTCTCTCTGCTCCTCTGCAACAAAGGTGATATTCATGGTCACACACTGAAACAAGGAGTGTGTGTGTGTATCAGGCTCGTTTATGAGGGCAGAAACATCATTTTGTCAAACTTCCCGACGCCCTTCCCTGACCCTGACAGCTCTTGAAAAGAGCCAAGTGTTCATTTCACCCTGTCCCGCCCCAACAGCACTGACCCTCACCCACTCAACCCCCCGGACCCCCCCTCACACACTCAACACACCAGCTCCACCAGCTCCCACCCTCCTGTTCATCAGTCCTGCATTACAAGGATTCCACATGTGAAACTCGAGCTGTGTCCCAAACAAGCTCAGGGCACAGGTGCAGTGTGTGTGTGTGTGTGTGTGTGTGTGTGTGTGAGTGTGTGTGTGTGAGTGTGTGTGTGTGTGTGTGTGAGTGTGTGAGAGTGTGTGTGTGTGTGTGTAGAGCGGAATGTCAGGAATAGCTGAGAATCCCTGATAGACTCAGGACATGATGGATGTGGTTTAAACATCAGAGAACATCATCTGAGGAGCTGCTGTGTGTTCTGTGTTCTTCAGCTACGTAAATAAATCACATCATCACTTGTGCTTCAACTCTCCAAACTAGATCATTTTTACTTTAAAATTACAAACTAAAGTTTAAAACTTTTACTTATTTGAACAAAGGCCGATGCCTAACTAACAGCATAATGTCCTCCTCTGAACACATCATCTTTCCACATCTAAAATAACCTGTGAATGTGATGATGTGCTGATTACATGTGATAATGAGCCACTGGTCAAACAGATCTCAGATCTTCCACTGAAATCATCTCAGCCGCTTTCACAATCTCTTTCCACTTCATTTTCAGCTCAGATCCAGCATCACTCGGCTGTTTTTTCAGCGTGTAGAAGTGAAGACCAGCGGTGGGCTCCTGTCAGAGGAGATTAAACCCTCAGCTGGTCTCCATTGACCAGACTAAACAATTGTTATATCATAACACATTTAAACTCTTATCACACAGCCCAGACACCACAGAAAGACACAGAGAGAATCTACATATCCATAATTACAACTTATCATCATTCATCCACAAATCTTAAACCTGGAGAGAAAATGTGGGACAAGTAATGAACTAAAATGGATATTTGAGGCTGAATTGTGATTGGATGAGACAGGTGAAAGCCATCATGTGACACACGTTCTACTACATGTCATCATGTTTCCTGTAAACTATAAAACTAATAATAAATATCACACTGCTAATGTTTTATTCATAACACACTGAAGGCTGATTTTACAATGCTAGCTTTATATAGTACTGCATAAAACACCATAAACACTAAGAGAACCTGTGTGTGTGTGTGTGCCAATAGAGTCTAAATGAAAGGCAATGAGATGCAGCTCTTTTATTTACTGTCTTCACCTGCGTTTTCTGATCGATTACACAGCAACACAATCTGTCCCCAAACATTCAGTTTTCTGAGTCTGTCTGAAGATCTCAGAGCCAAACAAAACCTTTGTGACGTGACAGCAATGTTTATTCTGAGCAACCGTCCCATTGCACTCACTGTCTCACCAGACAACAAATATTTAACCGTCTTCAATTTTATTTACACACAACAAAATCACTCTAGAAAAACAGGATCATATGACAATGATTATCATCTAACATCCGCAGGCAATGACATCACACACGATACATGACTGTTTTACTGAACAATCACTACACAACAAATGTAAATAAGATGTTGTGCGCTGTGATGTTAGGATGTAACCGAATTATCTGGCAGTGAGCAGGTCACATGTGAGCAATTATCACATGACCTCAGCAGACAAACTCTGAATATGATGGAAATGAGGACAATGGAAACAGGTGAAAGATGAAAGAGGAGAAGAGAGAGAGGGAGGGAGAGAGAAAGAATGAGGGAGGGGGAGAGAGTGAGAGACAGAAAGGGGGAGAGCGAGAGAGAGAGAGAAAGAATGAGGGAGGGGGAGAGAGAGCTAGAGGCAGTGCAGGAATGTTTGTGGCGAGAGAAACAGAGGTTGTAATGGCTTCCATATGGCTGCTTCTGACGGGAGAGAGAGAGAGAGAAACAGAGAAAAACAAAGAAAAACTTTATACATACAAACTCTTACAACATTTCTTCATTCTGAATGTTTTTAATTAATTACATAAATAATTTAATGTTGTTAAAAACACCTCACATGTCTCACAGTTGTGTGTGTTTGTGCTCCATATTGTAACTGTGTGAGAAACATCATTGTTAACTAATAATCTCTCTCTTCAGTTAACCGTTAATCACTCAGTCTGACGTGAAAGCTAGCACACGCGCTGTATGCACTGCGATTTATGATACTTTAGGGTCTTTACATATGTTTTGAACTATTTGAAAATCTATTTCCCATTTGTTATAATTACATGGAAAGAGTGACCAGTACAATCCTCCTATTTTCTTCTTTGTGTTCCACAGAAAATCAGGTCATGAGGGGTTTAAAAAAACAGTTTCCTTGTGTTACTCCAAACCATCTAACACTGAAACACTTCTGTGTGAACGAAGAAAATTACCTGATAGTGGTGGACAGTGGAAAAAGATGCAAATGAAAGACAGGAGGCAAAAAAGAGGATTTTGTCAGCAAACACAGCAGGTGTGTGTGTGTGTGAAGGTAAGTGTGTCCTTGTCAGCGCTGCTGTCTTTGCTCTCCAGTTCGGGTCTCGAAACCCTCCTCACACTCTGAACAGACAGCAGCTTTAGAACGATGTGATCTCCCTCTGCAAACACCCCGAGAAGTTAATCACAGGTGAAAGAAATGCTAATGGTTGCCCAACCGGCCCAAAAACTGAAATCAAAATCCATCAAAGCAAAGAAAAGAGAAGAAAGAGACGCGACATGTGCTTTCCATCTTAAATCCTCAGATCAGGTCTGTGTATTTATGCAGCCGTATGTTCTCACAGCTCCCTGTTCACAGACGCAAGCGTGTGTGTGTGTGTGTCTGTATGTGCACATGAATATGATTCACAGCATAATGAATCATAATGCAGATGAAAAGGTGAGCAAGATCAGAACACACACACACACACACACACACACACACACACACACACACACACTGCAGGTGTAGATGAGGGAGAGTTTGTCACAGAGTAAAATGAGTCTTTCAGCCCAGCTGGTGTGTGACCACGGGTCTCTGTGTGTCAATGTGTGTGTTATTCTGTGTGAAGTGTGTGTGTGGGTTACTCTTAAATGAATGTGTGAACACACCAGTGTGTGTGGACGTCTGTTTCTCAGGGGAGACGACTTCAGGTTAAACTCACTCTCTCAAACGTAACGGTTTGATTAGACAGAGTCAGCAGGGTCAGAGGTAGACAGAGGGGCCACATACTGAGGGGCCCGTGAAGTCCTGGGTCAGAGCCGGTACCGCCCCACCGTCCACCTCACAGAGTGCAGAGCATCCATACGCCCTATAAACACCCCTTACAAGAGTCTCAGATGTCTTTGGGCCTCAGGAAACTGTTACTCAAAGGTTCAGTTGACTGTGTGTGTGCTACCATTACAGACCACGACATCCAATTCATATCAGGTGTGAAACACACTGAAGAAACACTGAGGCTTTTAAAAGACATGAAACAATGTGATTTCAGCTCTTAACCTCCAAACTATTCATATTAGATTTTCTTGTTAACTACACAAGTGTGTTACAGCCTGTTGCCATAGAGAAACAGTCAAATGAAATCTAAGTTGATCATGTTTATATCACATTGTTCACATTTTACACACTGTTATCCAGAAGCTAATCAGGAATTTTCATGGTTCTGTTGATCTAATTCATTTTACAACAATAAAATCGTCGTTTATGCAGCTTCATGTTCAATTTGATTTTCACAAAGAACTTCTTCAGATGCACAAATGCTTCACAAAACAACCATATAGCCAATTTAAAAAGCTTCTACAAAGAACAATCATCACAAAAATAGGTTTCTTGGCCAAAACTAGCGTCACAAAGAGCGAGAGAACCTGAGGAGTGATGTTTTATAAGTATTCAGTGGTGAGAGGGAAAGTTTAATTGTCTGGTGAACCAAACACTGTCCTGTCAACACACTGCGTGTTACAGCAGTACAGCACCCATAAGTGTTAAACTAGGTTAGTGTACCGCTCAACTTTATGACTATCCTTAAATTTGTGAGCTGTAAAATCATGCTGCTCCTAAACATTTTTTCAGAGTGGTCCGGCAGCCAAAGCCATTTGTGCAGGTACTGAAGATGTGGAGATGTTTGTGGAGATCTGTGAGTTCTGCAGGCCCGTGTGGGGAGAATCAGACTCCTGTTCCACACCAAACACCCATTCACTAATTTCACTTTTAATATCTCCATAATCTCCTCCTGCTTTCTCACATTTACCTCTGACCGCCTCTCGTCGGTTCTGACGTGTTTCAGTTTCACACACTCACAGCAACTGAACAGAAGAAATACAGTGAGTTTATTTAATGATATTTCCTGAAAGCACAGCTTTAGCTACAGTTGGACTATTCCCACAGATTTAAAAAGGCAGTTTACATTTTATTCAGCATTTAACATTTTATTCACACTTATAGGTGTTGAATATTTAAAATATACATTTAAACAGACCAGCAAAAATTCCTCATTTTCCTCCTAACTGCTAACCTAACAGTCGTCTAAATGATTTCATAGTGAACAATGTTACGGTTTCCCAGCATGCCTTGCAGCATGAATAAATCATGCAATTAGCATTTCAGGTTGATTGTTTTGCTGTCTGCTGACTTTATTTATCTGTTGTTGTTGGTTTGTTGTCATTGTTAGCTATTTGTTGTGCTGTGATGTTTTTATACCTAATGATGTTTGTTGACGGTCTATGAGCATTTATGTAAAATTACTGAATAAAAATGCCTTTGCTTTATTTGAAGGTTTTACTTCAAACGACATATTTTGAAGAAATATTTTTGCATCGGTAAACAAAAGTTTGCAAAACGAGAAATTCAAAGTTGCAATGACAACAATTGATTATTGTGAACAAAACAGGCACAACAGAGTGTTGTTCACCAGTCCAATCATAAACACAGTTGCTGGGAGAACTCAGAGCATCATGCTACCTTGATTTTTTTTAGTTGTTCAACAATTGTTTGGAACGTTAAAAGCTTTATCCATCATCTAGAGTCAAAGGCTTTCTGCCCTGCGTGAGCTACAAGAAAATCTCTACAGCTGAGGAGCCTGTGGTAAAATCAACAGCTAGCCGACAAGAGACTGACTGTAAAAGTAGAACAGACAGAAGAGCAACTCCTGCTTCCAACCTGACATGATACTGATGCGTGTGTGTGTGTGTGTGTGTGCGTGTGTGTGTGTGTGTGCGTGTGTGTGTGTGTGTGTGTGCATGTGTGCGTGTGCGTGTGTGTGTGTGTGTGGCAGGAACTACGTTCATCTGATCTTCTGCTCAGGGCTGAAGGGCATCTCTTCAGCACACAGAACTTTCTTCTTACAACTCACACAGGGTCAAATTCTCAGGCACTCAGTGACACATTCTTGTCCTCTAAGCCAATCAGAAAACAGCTATTCAAACTGTGTTCTCAGGAGCACTTCCTGTCTGGTGGAGATTGACAGCTGAGAGAATGACTGGCAGGCGTCTGACGAGAGCAGCTGTGCGGTGGTCCACGGGCAACACTGCTTTCATCTGCATGAAGGAAAGATTGTGGATGAACAGAAGAGCAAATGAATTTGGAAATGAAGGATCTCAGTGGGGATTTTGGAGAATGTGGTGATGTGTAAACCGCTAGAGGAATACTGCCACAACCACGTCTACACACACATCCAGAGAAATGAAAACAACCCACAACTACACTGTTACACAGCTTCATATGAACCTCCATTCTGAGACGAACCGGTGAATCCCAAATGACTGTGAGAATATGAAAGGATTTAAAAATACCATGTTTCTCTCCTTTGTATTGAGAAATCCTGAGGAGACCATTCACAAAACGAGGGAACATTAAAACCAAGGGAAAACAGAAAAAGCCTATTCCCTCTTTCCTGTCTCCCTCTGTCTCTAGAAAAAGAGTGAAAATCACTGAACGTTATTCCTGTCGGTTTAGCAGAAGAAAATTCACATCAGCGTCCTGCAGTCTGGGTGAACTGATGATTTGAGGCAGATGAACACATATGAGAGGAGGATTCACACACTAAACATCTCACAGCTCTTCAGAACACTGAGATCACATTTAAAAAGATTCACTGTAAATGATTTTTATTTCTATGACTTACACATATTCATTAAAAAATTATTTAAAAAAATAAAAAAGGATAAATGCAATGAGTTTGGAAATATTTAGAAATGAGTTTTTATGTGTGTGGACATTTAATATAAATCAAATACAATCCCTTTATATTCTTATAGCATTGACTTTATTTTAGGATTGGTGCAAAAATCCAGACGTATTACTGTATAATCCCTGGCAAGTGTGAAAAACTGAGAATGACTGAGAGAACAATGAAAGAAAGAACGACAGAGTGACTAAAAATGAAAATAAGCAGGAATATATCAGCTCCAGTGGTGAAGGCAGACAACAGCAGCAGGAGGGGTGGAGCCGAACGGAGGCTGAGAGAAAAGACGGACGCAGAGTTGTCCTGCTGAGTTAAGCCAGGTGTCTTCAGGAGAGAAGAGAGAGAGAGAATGAGAGGAGAATAATTAGTCAGGCCTCCAGCAGAGCCACCTGACAGCTAAAGAAAGAGAGAGAGAGAAGGGCGAGGTGAAGAGCCTCAAATCCAGACACACTGGATGGACAGAGTGTGAAAGTGAGAGTGGATGAACGGATGAGAGACTGAAAGAAGAGAAATGAGAAGGGGCTGCCAGGGGGGTGCGAGAGAAAAAGTTTGAAAAATGTCCTTTGTCATCATTTTACAAAAGAGTGGATGACAAAGAGAGACAGAATGAGAGAAAAATGCATGAGCCCTCCTCCTCAGACAACAATGAGCCTGTGTCCATCCATCAGGTCAGATCAATGGTGCTGCCTGACCCCAACACACCACCAAACTCGGTGACATCACTGCACTTCCTGCCAGCATCTGCATTAAACACACAAACCTCATGTCTCATCATTTAACCCGACATCTCCTTCAAATACTGCTTCATAAAGCTCTTACATTACATGAAAACATGTATTATATTGTATCTAGAGACATCACTGAATTCTTTCGTTACTGCAACCCAGTGTAATTAGATTTCTTTAGTATTAAATGTTTGGTTTAAACTGAAATAATTAAGTTCATTTTTCAGTTCGAAACATTCTGCAGCGCTCATTTCTACATAAATTTCATCTTTTTATGTTTGCATAAAACATTATCAATCATGAAGCAGCAGTAAAATAACACATGAACTTATAACAAATATTAACGGGACAAATATGGCCTGTTAAATTTATGACTGACAATAACACGTTTTTCCTGCGTTCACTGAATAAACGGCTGCATTGACTCTGAAGAGCGAAACTCTATGAAGCTTTTTCAGTCTCTCGTCCCTGCGGGTTTCATTTCACACTTTGCCATTTGATCCTGAGATCCAGCGTGTGTGTGTTTGGTCCGGAGCCAAAGGTCGTGTCTTGTTTTTGCAGAGTTTGTGGCCCGATGCCTCCAGACTGGTATTAAAGAACCGTAGCACAGCGTCCCAGCACTGGCACACACACACACACTTAATAAACAGTGAGAGCTAAATGATCTTTTACATTCATATCACTCCTCATTTCTCTCCCTCCCTCTCTCTCTCTCTCTCTCTCTGCATGTATAGCAGCTCATCTCAGAGTAATTAATCAAGAGTTTTATTAATTATCTATGCGCTGAGGTCGTTCATTACCACATCAGTTCAAGCACAGCCTGAGAGAGCGTCGCTCGCCCCTCCCATCCCACTGCTTCAGTCTCCAGTCAGCTTCCTCGCTTCCTCCAATCCCCTCTCTAGAATGATCTAGGGGTGGGTTCAATCTGTCTGTGCAACCAATAGTAGATGCAGGGAGAATGAATCATATTTACACACATTAAAATAGAAACAAATAAGACTTAAATAGGACATAAGAATTATAAAATGCATGTAAATAGAAGGGCAATGCGGACAGCATGTGAAAGCAGGGGAGACAGATCAGTGTTATGATATTTGTAGCTTTACCACAATAACTGCTCACTAACTGTGTGTTTATTCATGTCACGTCTGTCAACTCCAGAGGGGACACTTCATCAAAACTCTCCTCTCTATCTGATCTCACTGCCGTCTGAGAGAAAGAGTTGAGATATTAAGAGATCTCAGTGAGATTTTTTCTCATTGCGATGTGAGGAACACACAGCACACATCAGCCCCAGACATCAGTGTGTGAAACGCCTCCTGTAACACACAGCACGGTTCTTTCTGTCAGATCTCTCCCTTCTGCTAGTCCTGCTTCTCTAAATCCCTCCATCCATTTCTCCCTTTTCATCTCAATACATCCCTCCGTTCTGAAAGCAAGAGCTCTTTCTTTCATTTGCTTTTCCATCTCATCAGGCAAGAAGCTTTTCAGTGTACAACTCCATCT
>JBAJNP010009529.1:0-17966 GCA_036877545.1 Yasuhikotakia modesta | reverse complement strand
CACACCCACACACTCACACACACGTGAGCACTAACACCAATGCTAGTAAATTTTTACAGCTACTATCAACCCAAGTCACTCCACTCAGACTTTACACATAACAAATGGAAAATAGTAAATTAAATAGTACCAATGACATTTACGAGGGTTTTCAGTCTCTGTTTCAGTGCTGAATCTCATTAGGAGGCTCTCAGTTCCTCTTTTTCTCTGCCATCCACATAAAGCTGTCAGAGCTTATAAACGTTCCTGTGTTTCTCACATGTTTACTTTTTGCCAGCTGGGCTTAATCACACCAAACCAAACACTAATCGCAGCCCATGTTACAATCCACCTGTTTTCTGTTCTCAAGTGTCCGCTAAGCACTTTTACAGAAAGCAGTACGAGCACTATGGGAAATGTACATAGTATTTTATTTAGCTGCCTGGCTCTGCTAATTTTGACTCCATTTGTTTACTAATGTCGTGCCAAAACAGTTTGATACTGTGAGTAACAGTCTGCCGCAGGACGCTGTTGAGTTCTTTGCAAACACTGGCTCACGGCCCTTTTAAATAAAGATGTCTCTATCGGCCCAGCGCAGTCTCTCTGTTGAAAAAACCAAAATGTGTTAGCGGTCGCAAACAATGGGCACTACTGTTATGGCAGAGATACTGACAGGAACCCTGCTGTCTTTAAACACCCCTCACCTTTTCTCAGCCATCCCAACACAACCGCTTTCATTCTGTGAACACAAACGTTGCAGTTTTCTGAACCTTCAGGATCTATAATCAACCTTCACAAGACTACAATCCAAATCTCATCTTTCTCTCAGCTTTCTTAACATTGGCTAACGTTAACGTAAGGTTATGTGAAACGTTGTATAACACTGTGGAACATTGTATAACACTAACAAAAACACTGACACAAAGCTGTTAGTGGAAGTATTACTTCTAATTTTACTTTGTTTTTGAAGTTATATAGTATTTAAAATTTAATTTGTTTAATATAAATTTTTATACAGTTTTATAAAAAATTATAAAATAGTTTTAGTAAAATATTTTTATAAAAATATGTTTTTATATATTATAAAATAATTAATTTTTAATGTTATAAACTAATTATGTATATTTATATAATTTTTATACATAATTTGTAAAACATTTGTGTTATCCAATGGAACATTCTTGCAACCCACCATTGCTAGCAAAGTTAACTGCCCCCCTCACACACACCTTAAATGACAACCCCAACATCTGTATAATGACACTGCTGGATCATGTCCTGTGACGTATATCAATGTGTCTTTGCTGATTACTCGAGCATTTTACCAGATGTTGAGAGGAGAATGAGAAACACACAGCCGTAATCTCTTGTGTGTCGTAATGTTGTATGAGGAGAAAAAACAGAGGAGCCTATACTGTGTAAATGATGGCGCTCACTAAAACAGAACAACCCACATGTACAGCTGAGTGAATGTGACTGTATTTCTGTCTGTGTTTCTGAAGGGGAGCATCCATTTCCATGTTTAGCTTCATACGGGGCTTCAAAGGCTGCCCTGAATCTGTTTATCAACACTCTTCGTCACGAGCTGGAGCCATGGGGTGTCAAAGTCTCCACCATCTTACCTTCAGCCTTTAAGACAGGTGAGAGAAAAACGTCCTTTTTTAAAATCAATATCTTTCACCTTGTACCATTATGATGGTGACATTGATTGTTTTTGTGTCTGATAGTTTAAAATGGTATCATCTGTACACAAGTATCTAGTTGTTTCTACCAACAGGATATCAGTGGGTTAATATTATGCTGCACACTCTCACATAATAAAAGTTTCAGTCAAGTGTTACACAAGCAAAATGACAACACGGCCGTGTCCTCGGGTGAACTAGCAAATGAGCTGCTTCTAGCCAAATGGGTAACATATTAGAAATAACAGTCATGTCATTTAAGTTCCTGAGTTGTTTATTTTCATCCTGGCCACAGACCAGGTTTGGAGTTGACATTTTATCCCTTCTCCATACGCTGATTGAACAGATAGTTCGGCCAAACGCAGGTTTAGAGTTACAATATAACTGACTGAATAAATTGTGACCAGACCTCTGTTTACACTCTCTGTCTCCAATCTGTCCCGCACCAGTTCCTCCAAGCCCCCCTCCATTTGTTGGTACATTACATCATATTTTCTGTCTTTTTCCTCCCTTATGTTCCAGGACAGAGCAGTAACACCGAGTACTGGGAGAAACAGTACAAGCTTCTGATCCAGAACCTGCCCCCAAGTCTTCTTGAAGAATATGGAGAAGAATATCTGCTGGAGACCAAGGAGCTGTTCCAGAGTTATGCAAAAACAGCCAATGAAGATCTGAGCCCCGTAATCAACACTATTGTGGAGGCTCTCCTGTCTACTCAGCCTCAGGTTCGCTACTATGCCGGGCCCGGACTGACCCTCATGTACTTCATCTGCAGCTATTTCCCGTTAAGCTTCAGCGACAGGTTCCTCCAGAAACTCTTCGTGAAGAAGAAGGTGATGCCTCGGTCCCTGAGGAAACAACAAGAGCTGAGTCTCAACAACAATAACAACATCATCAACGAGAACATGAACAAAAGTAACAACAATGACATTTTCACAAAGATTATCGATTAGTTCTGGTAAAGCACAGTGTAAAAACATCCATTAGTACCACTGACGTAATCTGCTTATAGAAATTTCTTTCCATTGTGTTTGACTTTCTTGTTTTTGTATATATTGTGTTTTGAGGGGATCACTGTATGGCACCAAATGATCGACAGCATGTTAACCCCAGTACAGTTAAGGTAACTGACACTTTAGCATCGTGAAGTAAATAAAAAATAAAATAATAAAAACAAACTCGTGCCAACAAGGTCATGTGTATACAGTTCTCAGGCAAGGCAAAATCCAAACAGATGTGGATTGTGTGAAATGCGTTTGCTCACCACATGAACAGACGCAGAGAAACATTTGAGATTCCGGTTGGAAGTTTTAATTGCCGCTGTTACTTCAAAATGTGTCGTTAAGAGCAAAAAACTCTTTTTCCTTTCTTGCTACACTGGAGTGGTTCATTATAATGTACAGATATTAGGGTCAGGATAGGGTCAGAGCTTTCAGTACATATATAATGGGTTGTATGTGTGTGCGTGTGTTTTTTGTTTTGTTTATTTCTAGATAAGTGACCAATGGACTGAAATGGTTCCTAAAGTCAGAAGCCCTTTATAAAATGTATTTTACTCCATAGTTTTGTATTTGTTATATTTGTTATATTTTTCCATGTCACATTTTTGGTAAAATGATGCCATTTTGTTCTCAATAAATCACTTAAACTGTGAATTTTATACAAACATGAAAAAAGAACACAAAAAAATGTAAATTGTTCACTTGATCATTCTTAGAGTGTAATAAAGTTGACTTTTTAAATAATCAGCCTTGAAGTTTTTGTTTTTCTGAACAAAAACATCACTAATAATCACTCTGTCTGCTCAGAGATCATTGTATACACACGTTGTATAAAATAAGTTGCCTTGTTGAAACCCGTCCACACTCTTACACTGTTAAATTAGTCAGTTGTAATTCTCCTCATTTTAAATTTCATTGTGTTTAATGAAGCCAAAGTTACAAAAAAACATTTCACATATTAAACCCTGAGACTGTGTATTCCTGCGCTCTGGAACTTAATGCCGCTTTGAATTTGTTCCAGATAATTATATTGTTGCATTCTTGATCGGAACACAAGTTCTAGAATTCTCAGTATGACCCTCTGATTTCACAGAACCAGGATCCAGACCAGGGGGACCTGAATTTCCAAACACCCTCAGCTGAGAGGCTAAGCCCTCTGAGCAGGGTCAGAATCCTGGGAGATTAATTGGTACACGTTTATCTCATTAACTGCATTTATTGTTGTTGCAGAGAGCCATGTGGAGTTTTTCTTGGACAGCTGAGACGTAATACAGAATAAATAGGGCAAGTTGTCACATCGCGTCATGGTGGGTCTGAGAAGCGCGGCTTGATCCGTAACTGATGATAACTTTGTTCCTAAACAATACAAAGTGTCCCTGCCAGTGAAGACTGTAAATGTGAGCGTAATAAACAGAACAGAATCTTTAGCCACTTTGTGGTGAAGCTCTCAAACATGCATAGAAACTACAAACAAATCAAAGTTTTGTTTTTCTATTTAATAGCTATTTATATCTATTGATCTGATTGGGTTTAGATATATAAAAAATGCATAAGAAGAATTTTGGGATTAAAGAGGTATTATGCATCAAAATAATAATTATTATGGCTACAATATTTCAAATTTTACAAATTATATTTTCCACACAGGATAATGGGACTATATTTTGTTACCTACAATGTCTGTCACCGAAAGTTCTGACTTTATGCATAATGTAGCTATACTGCCTCAGGGATAGTTGTTGTCTGAGCTTTTGCATGACTGATCAGGTCAAAGTGTAACACATTTTTCATAGAAAACCATGGCAGGATGCCAGAATTGTCATATATTATTAACACAGTGTTTAGGAGATGCTGTGGCAATCCATGTTTAATGGATTTTAGAATGTATTTGTGAAGCTAATGCCACTAATGGTATTCTATGACGTACTGTAGCATGTAAATGATCCATAAACAAAATACTATAGAACTTTGGTATTAACTTCAAACACTTGACTGTGACAACGCACAGTATGAACAGCAGTTTGGTTGGCAACTTAACTTTTATTTAAAAGAAATCCATCTGTTTTCCTCTAAGGCCAAAATGTTTAAAGACTCAATTTAGTTTGGAAATCTGAATATTGTGGCTTGTGTGTCAGTCACCCCTGAGGCCATCTGTTGAAGCTTTGTGTAATAAAATGTTCTCAGAATAAGAGTGTCATCTCACTCCAAAATATAAATACAGATGTGACCTTTAAAAATGTGGAGAAATTGACTCTGCAGTTTCACTCAGTATAGCGCAGCATTCAGCAGCCCAGGAGAATCATCAGTTGAGGCAGTCATGTGACTATTTGAACGCACATTCATTTTGCTGTTTTATAAGAACATGCATTAGCATAAAGAAGGAAACTGTGCTTATCCACTTTGAGCTGTGACAACACATTGAGCTACGGTGCTCATGTGGACAAAACAAGTTCAAGTCCTGTTTGCATCCTCGTGCAATGTGTTCCCACTCCTCTCACTATTATTTCTGTGCCCTCTGTTCCACTGTCAGTGGTAATAGAAATGGCCAAAATGGCCAGAGACAACAAATCACTGGAGCAATGTGTGTCCAAGAGTTGAGAAATTTGGCAAAGAACAAAGAAAAGCCAGGAAAATTCTGAGAAAGAGTTTTGATTAATGCTGGTGGTGAGGTCAGCCAGTACTGACAAGCAGAATCACTCGGACAAGGAAAAAACCGCAACATGTTTCACACACAAACAAACCCTTGGTGTGGTTGGGGCGTAGTTTTTAGGACACAGGACAAGAGATTGTGCCATTCGAAAATGGAACAATAACATTCTAGTAACATAAACTCTGCTGACACATTCAGCATTACCTCACAGCTGGGGTCACACATCCATTTATGGACTTATCTGTGACCCGGCTGGCAGTGTTAGGTTGTTTAAAAATTTCCTTCAAAATATACAACACATTCAACACTCATATTTGTGTCAATACATGTGCTCCCCAGAAATCAAACCCACAACCTTTGCATTAACGCAGCGCTTTATTAATAGAGCTACAGGAACACTTTTAAACCCCCCTCAGAAACGAGAAGTTCTGCAGAGCATCTCACCAGATGCAGAGGTTAAAATCCAGCACTGGACCTTTGCCAACATCAACACACTAAGTATATCCAAACAAATGATGCTTCTAAAGCTGAGAGTGACGGAAAATAGCAACGTTTGTGCCAGCCAGACTCAACAGAGTATTTGATCCAAGAACTTCAAGGAACAGAATCGTACAGCTGTTTCTAAGTATCTTCCCAGTCGTTTCGTTTCTGTTCTTTTAATCAAAAGCATGGAAGAACTCCAGCGTAAAGGACGTGTCAAGAATATATTTTATTCTAAACTCCATATTTTTTAAAAGACAGTAATTATTTTTTAGCATCGACTCCTGTTGTGAAACATTACAACAGTTTGCAGAAAATGTGGCTTTTATTTGACTTTTGTGCTCATTGGTGGCTAGTTCTCTTCAGATTTAAAACGTCAGGCAAAGCAGCTCTATATTAAAACATCATTCAGAAAATGTCCTTGGCTCATTTTCAGGCATTGTGTCTCATTGTGATTTTATTGTGATGCATACAGTATAAAAATGATCTAAGCATGTCACCGTCCCGGTCTCTCCACATGTATCTGTTTAAGGCCTATTGTGCTCCTTCTGTTTGTTTGTTTTGTTTATGAACTGGAGGATACAGTCGAATTGTAAAAACAAAGTAAAGTGTGTTTCTTTCCAGCCTTTGCCACTAGGGCTGGAACATTGGGTCAGGAGCATTTGTCTGCTGGCCAAGCATCCAGAGTGCACTGGGTTTGAGGGCCCTACCCAATCGTGAGTGTTCTCAGAACATTGGCTAACATTTTTTAAACATTCTCGCAAAGTTACCAAAAATGATCTTGCAATAATGTTAATGACCTTTTCTTGCATTGTATATATCAATACATTTATGTTATTTTTAAATTGCTAGTGGAATGTTTTAAAAATGTTACATTAATGTTTCAATAAAGTTCTTTTAGCCAAAAACAACGTTAATACAATGTCTGAAAATGTTCGTTTTAAATGTTGGCTTAAATAGAGAATAAACTTGGGCAACTGTGGCTCAATACCATAAATATGTTCCACTGGGCAACAAAAAAAACTGTAGAAAAGACTATTGGACTTACAAACCGTGATGATAGAATCTCACCACAAGAGGACAAGAGGTCAAGACCTTAAACCTTTAATTATTTGATTATTTATGTCAAATATTATTCCTGTTCCATATAGCAAAATGTCTTCCTGTATGACGCAGGAAGTTTTACAGGAATGTTGTGAAGTTTTCACAACATTCCTTAAGCACAATGTCATGTGATGTCAGTTAACGCGCAATGACTGCAAAGCGGTTTCCGTGGTTTCCGGGGTCCGGCTGTCCATACATTGCTATTGTTTCTGTTTTCAATCGGTTTTGTAAGTTGGGGTCACTGAGTACAGAGCTGCGTACATCAAAGTCCTCAACTTTTCCTCTCATTCAATGCTTGAAAAGGCCTACAAAAACATCTTATTTGTGGGCTATTTTTGCTGATCTGGTTTCCAACAGAGACCGCCTTGTCAAAGAAAAAGCCCATAGAGATTAAGCTGTCCAGCTCTCCTGCAATAATACAAGTGAAATCCTAGGGAGCCAGTAAATGTTATGCAATGAGAGATGGCCAGTTTCGCATAAGGACACCATTGTAGCACATGCTAATATAGATACGAACACACATGCTTTAAATGTTTCCTTGTTTAGATGCTGCTCTGCATCTAACTTTCTGTGTCAGAAAGGTTTCAAGATGAACGTTAAAATGCTGCCAATTTGCATCTCCAGTGCGACACCAACTCAAAAGAACATTTTACAGCCTCACATCACATTTGTGCCATTAAAGACTCAATGACAGCTTCCACTATGTGCCCAAGGGGAGAAAAAGAGGCTGTAGGCGGATCTTACCTGTGTACTTTTAATACTGCATTAACTTAATACCCTACGTGAAGTCTAGCAAGAGCTTTCTTCATTTTTCTGGGTTAGATACACATTTGGATTAACAGTTCATTTCCTGACCCACTTACCTCTTTAGATCGCATTCTTACAATGCACAACTGGTGGGTAAGATTGACAGTGCAACATATATTATTAACATTTTCACACACAAACAGCTCATATTTTTTCCACAACTGCTCTCTGGCTACTAACTGGTAAACAGGAAAATCTCACCACATACGGATATAGTAATCTGCTTCAGCTATTATTGCGCCATTCCAACATTATCACTGGTCAAAACAACCGTATTGCATATTTATAAATCCAATCACAGAACAATGTTGGGAATGCCTGAAAGATTTTCCACTATTTTGATTGGCGCAGCAATAAGAGGATGAAGTTTATAACCTCATTTTGCCTCTTGCCTTGACAAAAAATGTCTGCTAAGATATTTCCCATCTTCCTGTCAGCAAAAAAGACTGCAACTATTTGCAGTAATTACGCATTTTTAATGATCCCTGAATCTTAATGTTTTAGCACGTATAAAGAGCAAAGATGGAGTCATCAGGGAGTGATTCAAAATCCTCATAACAGAACCATAACAAACGTTCACCCAGACAGAATTATGAAAATATGTACTGTGTGGGTGTTGTAGGGCAATACTAAGCCTTAAGACTATGTCTTATCAACAGTTTGAAACCATGACTAACAATCTACATGTTCAAACCGAATTAAGTATTTACAAAAAGCCAGTTTCAGTAAGCAGCTGGCACAGTGTGCACGTGTTTAGGTATAGCTTAGTTTTTGGCAGAGAACACAGTGTTAATGTAAACAGCATCATTAGCCCGGAGGCCTCACGTGTGTTCTGACAGACACTGATTTTGCTGCCAACTAGCTCCAACTAACTCATCTCGCACAATTCATGCCTTTGACTCTAATTGTGTTTATTAAACGTTAGGTCTGAGTAACAAGATACAGTAATTCCTCTTTCCCCGGATCTCTGTGTTGAGACGAATGCCTGTCAGCGGCACAAAGAGAATTTAAATTACAAATCTGTTATACTGGTACAAACAAGTTTGATGCCGATACCGAACCAGTCCCAAGTCTGAGGAGGGCTCTTTGCTCCATCTGGTGGTTGGTTAACATAACCAGTTAACTAGATATTCTGCAGTTTAACAAGCAAAATTGATATAAAAAGGATGCAAGCACAGAAAGACAAAATATACTATATACATATATTTCGTTTACTTCACTTAAACAGAGACAAATTGTTTACAACAGTACAATAGATTTTACATTACAGGTGAGTGCAATGTTTTAATACTAGATTCTGTCGATCATAAAATTTCTACTCCATAAATTAGGTCAGCACAGACTTTAGCACTGATTTACAAACAGGAAACATACAATTCTCATTTCTCACAAACAGATAAAATAAACAAGTTTGAAAGGTTAATTCTGTCACCTAAAATAACTTTTAGGTGATGCTTTCATGTGTGGATTCTGCACCCTTTAAAAGCACTGAGACAAGCTATAATTGAAAGTGTACATGAATTGACAGTAAACAGAACATTTGTACACTGCATGAAAATAATGAAGGAATGATGTATCGGTGCCTCAGCACAGGAGTGTTACAATAACATCTCTTTAGTCTTAGAAGAAAAACACAAAACATTTGCAATCCCCAGTGCAGATACCAAACAGGCTAGACTTTTACTTAAATTTACAATGGGCTGCGACTGGTGTCCATTAGTTCTTCAGTAAAGCATCTAAACAGATGTGGGTTTTTTTTGTTAGGCAAAAAAACTATTACTGGAATAAGCAGAAGCACAATGAAGTTTAAGAGTGCCGTAGTGCAAAAAAAACAGGTAAGAGACAGAATCAGTTTTTAAACCTTAACATAACATAACAGACTTAATGCATGCTGGGATTATTAGGTACCATCAAAACTAGGGTACGTAAGTCAAGGGATTTAGGTACCATTAAAATATAGGGATGTAATTGTCAATCTTAGCCCTGTGCCTCTGAGCAATACACTCTGCAATCCACACGATGTTCCTGCACTCCTGTTCCTTTAACTTCACGTAGGCATAGAACACGCTGAAATGAAACTGGTTCAGGAACGCCAGCTTGTTAAGTTTCACCTAAGAAACAAAACAAAGCAGAGAACCTTCAATAGAACCAAGAACTTCACATTAAAGTATCTCTGTAATTCAATGCAATCGGTTCTCTCTCTTTCACACCGTGGAACCGATGCTCACCTCATGTTCAAAAAAGCGGTCCTCCAGGGTTTTGTCTCCCGGGTTGCTGCCAGCCCCCTCAAAGAGAAGCTTGTATTCCTAAAGCAACATGCATTCAGTATCAGTCACCTAATCTCTAATACAACACATTCTTAGTGCAGTTTAAAGGAACACACACTAAAAGCACCACAACAGCAGATCATGTGACCCACGTGCTATACTTCCTGTTAGCAATGTTAGCAACAAAGTCAAATATAAGGTTTATTTTCAGTGAATAACAGCTAACATCTAATTCTAGGAGCAAGACATTTGGTTGGACATGTGAGAAGCAACAACAGAGAAAACAAGTGACACAAGGTCCAGGTACTTACAGGGTAATAGTCAGCCACAGCTTTGACCTGCTCATAGTCATCGGCGCGGGCCAGCTGTGCCAGACCCTCTGGGTACAGCTTCCCACAGTGAGGGAAAAGTTTGGCTCGGTCTTCTTTGGAGAGCTCCGTACCGAAGGAGTTAATGGTGATGATGAACGCCCTCCTGTCTGCCTCAAACTGACACACAAAACAAACAAATACTTCTCAGAAAAATGCCAAAACCTCACTTTGTGTTTTTAAAAAGAAAGTCAGTTCTTATTTAAGCTGTTAACACCAGTTACACGTCAACACACTAAGTGCTAGTGCGATTAAAGCGTTGTTTGGCTAGCTTTACATTGGCTTTAAAAACACCTTCAGAGACTTACCTCCAGAATTGGACACATGGTATCTGCTGTTGTCCCACCCAGTGAGGAACAGAACTTGTAGAAAGCCTCCAGATAAGCCTGGAGATACAGAAAACTCAGGTTAACAAAAACACTGCTAGGGATGTCACAACACACCAGTACTGACAATATGCATGACATTAGCATGATTATTGTTACACATATGATAATACTGTAAATAGTTCAGCATACACAGTAGACAAGACTGACCTTGTAAAGAGTATTACGTATTATTTCAATGTTCATTTCATCCAAATCCTGTTCAGAGATGCAGTCCTGAAAAAAAGCAGCTGAAAGAAACAAATATAGAGTCATTACCTGCAATATGAGGACATGGTCAGCCATTTTATTTTGGATGTTTCTTTCACAACCATTGAATCCTTTACAAAATACCTTTACAATGTGTTGCAAGATGTATAACTTACTATCTATCACCACTTGTGAATAAGATTAATGTGTTCTGCTAATTGTTCTGCTAAGGGAGTTTCTCACCAAGCGGTGTATCCACCAGGATAGCGTTGTAGAGCTCTGCAGGCGTCTGGGCGATGTTCACCGCCTCCATCTGCTCAAAGCTGCCCAGCGGGTGGCATTTGGGCACCAGCTCTGAAATGGCTCGCTGATGCAGGGTTCCAGTGATCAACAGAATGACATTATCTATCATATAGCTGTATCTGCAAAGGCACAGGAAGGAATCGCTCACTGACTGATTTTGTTCACGTTTGATCAAATAAAGTTAGAGATTGCGGCTCTAAGCAGAGGTATCGCAGCCCGACCGCACTCACGTGATGAAATCCATGAAGCTGGCCAGAGGCTCATACGACTGGTTCCTCATATGGCGAAACTCCACCACCATCTTCTCCTTCAGTTTGTCATCGATGACGGAGACCGTGAGAGGAGACGCCTCATTGGCCAGAAAGCTTCCATAGTCAGTGCTCTGCAAGTGAAGCTTCAGGTCTGTGGAGATGAAACAAACCTTTAATATCACTTTAATAACTAAAAATAAACATACACTATTCTTACAGTTCAGGCAGACATTTATATATAGGCTGTACTCAACTCAGATTTTTGGTCACAATTTCCAGTTCCCTAAAATGAGTCACTATTCTAACATGCCATCGTTTTCCAAAAGGACAAACAAACCTTATGGCGATTAATCCCAAGCATCTAAGATATTTGCATGTATTTAAATCACTTCTGAATGTAAAAAGTAAAATATTATTTATTAACGCTGAACAAATTGAGTCTCGCGTCACTGACGTCATGACACGTCACATGACCAGCAGCAGCCGCGGGTTAAATAATACCTGCATCTCCAGTCAAAAAACTCCTTTATCATTGCAATAAAACACATAACTGATCGCTTTTACTCGTTAAAACGTTGGAAACGATGTCAAAACCAACACCGATCATGTGCTAGTAAGCCATAGATGTTAAACGGAGGCCTTATGTTCGGATCAGGACCTTAAAGCAAAGGGTCAATATAATATAATGATCACGGGTATTTTTTGTGTATTTACCCCACATTAGATCGGGTGAAAGGGGGAACATTTAAGGTGATAAAACACGATCTTCATCTGTCAAAGGAGATTTAAACAGGCTGCCTGTGCTGGCTAAGGGAACAAGCTAACCGAGATTAGCTGTACTGTTGTACTGTATCATTTAATACAGTTGTGTGGCAATATGTCAAACACGATGTTCACGTGTATGTAAAAATGTCATGAATGCAAACAGACCCACTGATCAGCCCAAAGAGGCTCGACTCACCTTCCAGAGTTTCACACTGAACCAGGTTCAAATAATCAGCCTGGGACAAAACGCCAGCCTTGAAACCCCTCACAAGCCCCTCCAGGTAACCGTTGTCCACATTAAAATATAACTCCGAGAAAGGCATGGTGAGAAATTGCAAAAAGATAGAGAGATGTGTATCTTTCTACCGACGCTGGAAGAGGAAGCGATGGGGATACCCGGATGTGCGTGCACGCGCACTGTAACACGCTCACGTGACCAAACATCATACTGTCAAAATTTAAGACTGATCCCAGACGAGCCCTAACCTTTATTCGTTTCTGTAGCTATCATTTATTCTGTTACTGTCTAAAGCAACTATTATTATTATTTTTATCTTGGCTGATGCAAATAAATAGTATTTTTGGCCTGCATGTGAATTCTGTGAAACTGGTTGTGCATTGTAGGGTAAATGAATGTTGGGACATTATAAAATGTGTTTTATATTCTTCATCCATCTACAGTCAAAGATCCATCTTTATAAAGCAATTAAAATGTGTTGATTATTAAATAAAAAAAATGTAAATCTATAAAGGTCATTGGATTAAGGGGGATTGGTTTAAAAGCACCACACTTTTGTGGAAAATTCGGACCAACAATGTTGTTGCCCAACCTATATAAGATAAGAGGAGAGATTTGTCCAGATGATTGTTTTTAGCAGAACATAGTAATTAATGTACATTTTCACATGAAATATCAATAGATTTCTATGAAGTCAGCATTGCTCTTTGATAGATTCCTGTTGCTGCAAAATAAATGTTGATCATTTTTCCTTTAAGAGGAAACACTCAGTCCATTATTTGTTCAGATATGTCATTTATGTGTTCCAAACAGCAGGATATGAGCTCAAATCAGCCTAATTCAATATTAGACAGCTAAAAGCTCATCGTGATTTAATATAGCAGCAGGTATTTGTTGATGAGACATCATCCAATGAAGTCTTAGCATTACACACACGCCTTACATACGCTCACATTAAACATACAGTGTATTTCAACATAGCCAATGCTGAAAATCTTAACAATATTTATATTTTTAAAACACTTAAAGATGCCCCTTTCAGACTATACAGACTTGGTTTAAGACAGTTATTGTGTGCCTTAAATAAAAGTGTATAGTAGAGTCTACGAATTAAGTTAGTTATTATACATTGTAGCTGCCACTTAATGAATCGAACCTTAGTACTAATGTTCATAGCCGTAAAACGTGCCTGTTTTTTTTTTGCTTTCACAAATGGATGTTGTAGCGTCATCAGCACTAAAACAGCAGGCCGGGGTCTTCAGCTGATTGCCCATGTATTCGCTTCCTAGGCTGCTGGGTAATGAAGTGTGTACTGGTTATTACTGCTAAGAACGAGGGGCAACAGTACTCATCAATACGGTATGTCTGCCTAAAAGTAGTTTCTATGATGTACGTGCAGTGCCTTGTACAAGAAAGAACCGAGACCCGTAACCAAGTAGCAGGTTAGAATTTTTCTTATTCCTCATAGTGTCTTTTCATCCAAAATGTGTTGCGTTTTACCACAGCTGTATATAAAATATAAAATTTTATTTGGATATAAAATTTTATTTCTAAAAGCTCCACAAAGGAAATAACAGAAATCACAAAATTAAATAAGTATAAAGTACAAGTAAGGGGAAAAAAACAATACTCTTTATTATTATTATTTATTATTTCTACTAGTATAACTAGTAAAACAGTAGAGAGAGAGGAAAAAGAAGTGTGTGTGTGTGTGTGTGACTGTGCCAGGCACAAGAGACCACACCTCCGTCCACTGATCAGGACCATGTCCTCACTCCCCACCGCCCACCACAAAAAGCCGAGTTATAAATCAGGGAGTGTTGTGCACGCCCGCAGGCAGGGGCACAGAACACCACAGGTAGGTAAAACACACACACTTCACTTACAAACAACCACAAAGACATCCAACACATACAAAGCGGCATGAATACAAATACTGCCATCTGTCAACAAACACACTTCAGACAATTCAGAAGGGTTAACCTTAAACTTTGAATTCTGTCATTTCCTCAGTGAGAAGGTTGGAGCAGATCACTAAGAGTGGCTGAAGTTAATCTTATATTTGGGTTGGTGATGATGATGATGAACACAGTGTTTCTCTGCTGGTTTGTGATGAATGTCATGGCGATGGCTTCACATCCCAACTTAAAGCGTAGTCAAACTTTTGCCTTTTCAGACACAGGTAAGGTTTCCTTTTTAAAGGTTATTTTAAACATTAAAACATGCAAATCATAGTTTTAGTAAGTCGTACAGAGCTTGAATTTTGTGTCGAAAATAAAGCATTTGCGAGTAACTTCACAAGTATTAAGTTTTTTATTTTTATTAAGTTTTTCTATTTTACTTTTAAAAAAATTAATTTTGATAGCTGCAAATAATGTTTTGATCATTATTCTTGGATAATTATTTAACAGAAATATTTAGTCACAAACTTAAAACACGCCACTGTCTAAACACCATGAAATCTTATGCTTCAAACTTCTGAATTTCAAACGACTACAATAAGCTTTAATGATGTTTAATTGTATTGTGTTTAATTTTTGTTTTGGCCGGTGAAGACTTCTTGTCACCTGAAGTGGACCTGGAACAATTTGAAATAAACTCTGCAGAGGAAAAACTGATAGAGGACATTGGCTTCTATGTGGAGGTAGTTAATGGACATTTAATATGTGTATTTAGTATCAAGTCATCTCCAGTCTTTCATTTTTCAGGGACAAGCCTTACAAGCAGCTGCCAGTTTTAATTTAACATCCCGAACTGTGATCCTAATAATTCTGTTCTTGGGATTAAAAATACAACCCCTGTGTTAACTGTACATATAACTGCTGTTGTTAATGGTTTTATGATGAAAAATCACATTTCACAACAAAAATCACAACAAATTTTACAGCCTGTCACAAATAACCTTGCCTGTTTTCTCCTAGTTATTTTGCAAACATATAGACCTGGTTACCTAACCAGGTCTATATATGCACCTCATAAGCTGCAGCTCTGAGGTGCTTTGAAACATTGTTTGATTTAAGCATCTAAAGCAGCACAAAAGTGGCTTTAAAAACGTTGTGAGCTTGAGGCTTCACTTCCTGTTTAAAACAGTCAACATTTTTATAATGACAAATAAATGATCGCTCCATTAAGTGGCTTAACACGAAGCTGTTTTCAATGCTTTTTGTTGCCATGGCCACAGGATGAGGGTAAAGCTGTACAGCTGCAGAGAAGAGGCATGCGTTCCCCCAGTCGCTGTATCCCGCATCAGCAGTCCTGTCTGGGCCACCATCTGCCCTGCTGTAACCCCTGCGACACCTGTTACTGCCGGTTCTTTAAGGCATTCTGCTACTGCCGCAGCATGGACCACACCTGCAAGCATGAACATGCATAGAGGCAAACATTACCATACTAATGGTGAACTTTACAGTTTATACAGCCTTAGAATGTGAATATCAGTGCAGATGTACTCTTAAATAAAAGCTTGCACTATCCACAAAGATGTTTGGTACTATGTATAAAGAGTCATAACATGCATAAAGCATGAAATAATTATTGCTGCAGGTGTGGTTTCACTGAAAGTCAGTATTAACTTAAATATTCTTTTAATTATTTTGTATATATGTATGCATTCAATAAACATTGGTTATTGCACACAGCATGCCCTGTTATGTCATTTATTTAAAAACAAAAGCCATCACTTCACATGAGATCAAGCAAAAATGTATGTATATACTATTGTGACAATAATACTATTTAATTCATATTCTTAAACTGACAAATATTTTATAAAATGCATTGCATTTAGATGCCTTGTGATATTCTTTAAATAGCAAATAAATTCTTATAAATTATGATTTTCCCTCATCATATTTTTATTAAACCAGGAAAGAGAACCAAAAATGATGTCATACATCTTTATTATGAATGAATGTAAAGGCAGCTTTAGCCTGAAACAATGGTCTGGTCTATCCAAGCACGGAGTTCTGTGACGCGGGAATACACGCCGGGACTGGATGTGGAACAGGTTCCACTTCCCCAGGACACAATTCCTACCAGAGTCCAGATGTTATTCTTCTGACAGACCAGAGGACCACCAGAATCCCCCTGAAACACACAGGAGTTTGTCATTAAAACGTTACATGTACTGTTTGAAAAGCAGATGTGATGTGTATGTGATGTGATTTTTCTGGGGCAGCTCACCATACAAGAAGAGGCACCAGCGGCACCAGCACAAATCATCACATCTGTGATTTTGTTTCCCCAGTAACGCTTGCAGTTGTCATTGGTCAGTAGAGGCAGAGCAGCCTGCTGGAGCTTAGCTGGGGTATCAGCGGCTGTTTGTACAAAAGTAATAATTAAAAATAGATAATTAATAATACAAAAATATACATATAGTATTTATGTAGAGTTTGGTATATAGTTTAGCTATAGTTTAGCTATCTCTCTCTCTCTCTCTCTCTCTCTCTCTCTCTCTCTATATATATATATATATATATATATAGATAGATAGATAGATAGATAGATAGATAGATAGATAGATATAGTTTAGTGTGTATATATACATCTAAAATATAAAGACAATATAATATTATTGTTTTCATTAAGTAACAAAAACAATTAAAATGTTATTTTGAATGTTCAAGGAGTGATGAAAACATTGTTTTTTGGAAGGTTTTTTTTTGTAATTTTTGCTTGATTTTAAGAATGTAATTCAAACATTTTAAAATTCTGTAACATTTTTTAAACATTCTATAAAAAATCCTTTCCTTCAAAAACAACTAAAATAACATTTAAAAATATAATGTTTAAAAAGTTGTACTAACATCATTGCAAGAACATCTGAAAGAACATCTGAAAGAACATTCTGAGAACGTTTCCTGTTAGCCGGGTTAGAGAAAATACGTTTACCATTGTATCTGGTCAGGCCCCATCCGGATGTCACACACTTCATGCCGCCGGGGAAGTTGTCGTGTGATTCAGCGACGCACACAGGAGACACGTGAGAGTTGAACTGAGCAGGTATGGCCAGTTTGATTAGCAGGATGTCATTGTTGGTGGTGAAGCTGTTGTAGTTAGGATGCTTGAAGACCTTTGAGGACAGGATGCAGTCTATTCAGCAATCATGTTTTTAAGTGGCGCCGAATCATCTTTAAGCACCCTTACTCAGTACCATACAAAACATGATGAGAACACACACCTTGCCAACGGTCATGACCTGAATGGACTCAGAACTGGAGGAACGATCATGCTCACCGAGAATAACACGATGAGAGGTCCTTTAACAAAATTGAACAACCTATTTTAACTCTAGAAGAAAGACATAATATAGTATATATATAGCACATATAATTATAATTCATATTCCCTTGCAGAAAAGATACATGAAACCCAGATGTGTAAAACATCACATCTGATCACAGGTGTTTTGTGAGCATGTGAAAAAAATCACATGTGATCAGATGTTTCTGGAACATTTTCATGTGAATCCCGGGCAAATTCCCATAAAGCCATGGA
>JBAJNP010009528.1:0-17967 GCA_036877545.1 Yasuhikotakia modesta | reverse complement strand
CACATTCACGGATGACATAACACCTTTCTCACATCTGCATGTAAATACAAAAGTTTACAATTTACACAATGTACTTTCACTTTTGTGAATTGTCACAAACTACTGTATGGTTAAAAGCACCTAGCAAGCCAAGCTTGTTTGCTTGCCAAGAGATGCTTTTAGGTAAAGCCAGGAGAATATTGTGTGTTTGACTTAAGGTCATAATACTGATGGGGAATCTCTGTAACTCTCTGGATAAGCGTAAGCCTCTGGCAGGCAACTGCTTTTAGAGACATTATTTCCTGTGATGAAAATGGCTTAAAGGACCAGCGACAGCTTAATGCATTATAAAATGTGACTTTTGGCACGAATTCTGCAAATTAAAGTAGCTCTTTTCACACATGCTCCCTAGCTGTAAGTTAAAAGGTAATTTTGTGACACCTACTGTCAAAATAATGTTTAACCAGTAACCCTTGCATGTGTGAGTAAGTGATTCATTACATTTACTGCAGTGGGAAACTAGGGAATTTACATCAATAAGACTGGGTGCATGTATGAGTTGTAAATATGCTTCATCCAGTCATATTTATTTTGCTAAACATTCTGTTCCCACCTTTCTCGCAGGAGATTGAGCTGGAAGCGATTGGCTAACTTCATCAGGTCAATAAGAAAGCCATCATCCCCTCTTATCTCCAGGTCATCTGTGTACGCCCAGCGCAGCATCGCCATAGCAACCTCTGGTTTGACATCTAGGAAGTGACACAGAATAAAATGAATGATAGGTTCAGTCTTAAGGGACTGTGCTGCAATTGTTGATTACAAAACGTTTTAAACCCAGTTCACCTTTGCATTTAGCATTGTGCACATTATTAATTTTGCCAAGGCTGAGGTAAAATGTAAACAGAGAATAGGTGCTTGTCCATTCAGGTGAATAAGTAGAATTATTCAGCAGTAAGAACAATACCATCACCAGAAATACTTAAATATTGTATTACTCCAGCACAGGCTGAAGGTAACAGATAATGTGCTGTTACCTGAGAGGTCCAGTTCTGAGGTTGAGGTGAGATTGGCCAAACTCCAAATTTCACTCCGAGCAGCCAGTACAAATTTATGAGCACTGAGCGCCTTTCCTCCGATCTTCACTTTTAAATCACTGCAAGACAAGCCACTGTTGAGCTTATACTGGCTTTACACAGCATGTAAAACTGTCTTAGTTATTTGCTACAGTATAGTGTGATGTATTAGATGTTGTTGAGATTGTCTCAATGGGGTCAGACTTGAGAGAACAGTCTGGTTCTCTCAAGTCTTTAATTTTATTACACATTATGGTAATATTAATAAGAAAAAACATTGCGGCAAGACAATTTTCTCTATATAGCAACCAAGCTGAGACTTGTTTTCTTGCATTGTGGTTATGCAAGAAAATGGCTTCATTATCATAAAGACATTAGTGCAGTGCCAAACATAACAAACCAAAAAAACACAGGTTTCATTTCTTAGTTATTCTTTAAACTTCATTAACATTAATGCATTTCTAGTACAGAATTAAAGATTACAGACATTTCAGTACAGAAACACATTTCTGGGTAAAACTGAAACTTTACTGTACTAATCACACAACTTCTAACTTAAGAGTTCACAGTTAAGGGCCGGTTGTCTCAGCGCTCACCTGTACTGGTCTTGCTGATGAAGGTCAGCCACGATGGAAAGCAGGCGGCTGATGAAGGTGTCGTTGGCCTGGGAGGCGGAGCCTGGGAGAGCGGCCTGTGCAGCCAATACAGAGCACCGCCTCTCCGTTTCCACCAGCTTCTGTTGCATCTTCACATACTCCTGCCTGAGCAGAGCAAGGTGCTTCTGCAACTTCTGCACCTCCTCTGTGGAAAATCAAATGATGCAGTGATGGTGGACAGGAAGTGTGAAACAGAACCAAAGGGGGAATAAGAAAACAAGAGTTAAAGGATACAAGGAAAAGAGTGGAAGACAACAGTGGGAAAAGGGATTTGGACAGGAATAACATATGATGAGTTAAACCAAAGGACAGTGAAAACAAAGGAAATACCATGAAAGAGAAGCACAAAACCATTTCACAAATGTCAAAACTGCTGACACAGATAGAAGTAAGCAAAGGGAAGATTATTTCCTGAACAAACACACACACACACACGTCTTCTTATTAAAGGGAAGTGTGACTATTTCATAGATATATGAGATAAGTTGTCTTCATCCATCACTAGAAGACTAAACACTCATTACAACTTGGGCCCAATTCTTGATACCACAAACCCGAGAGTTAATAGACAGGATATATCCAGTGGATTTTACAGCTTTATCTACATTCCACGACACAACTGCTTCCTTCCTTCCCTCTGAATCCGTTTCTTAGAGTGCTGAGGCGACACTTTGCATTTGCTCCCTATTAGCTCAGCAGTCAGGAAAGCTCACTAACTAGTACACTAAATTGTGCAATTTGACAGCCACAGGAAACTCCAAAAGCTGCAAAAACAGCAAGCCAGAACCTGGCATTTTTTTAAAATATAATATAACAAAAACCAACTCAAGCCGACCTTTTTAAGACAGTTTGTGTGCAGTTTAAGCAGAGGATTTGCATGCTTTCCGTTTAATACGTGAGCCATTTGCCTTTTGCCTGTATTCAAGAATTGAGTGCCCTCAGCAATCAGCAACCCAGAGCTGTCTGAATAGGTCCCATAAAGTGTTTAAAAAGCCCACCAGCCAATCAAATGTGAGGAAAGCCTAGAGCAATAACCTGCTTACCACCTGCAAGCACTTGCATAAAGGCTTCATATCCACTCATCAATTACATAATCATAACCACAATATTTAACACCCTTTCTCAATAAATCAGGAGATGGCACAAACTGTATTTACTTTATTTATTTAACTGTATTTACTTTAAAATGTAGGTTTAATCTGGATTGCAAAATTTATCATGCTAACTAACAATAGTTTTTACCAAAACACCATTACTGGTACAGTGATTATTTTGCACAATTGAAGATAAAATGAAATGATTCCAGTTTATATGTATTACGGTTTTACAGCAGTAACAAAAACGTGTATGTAACAATAATGAGTGTAATGCATGTAGTAATGTAATAGAATTGAGCCCGGTTTACTTTTATGGTGTTTTTGCAATGATAAAGACGTGAGATGTCACATGAGCTCCGATACACTAACAGCAGTGACAGCTGCCTGTTGCGACGATGCCATACAATACAAATAGCATATAGCTCTATAGATTCATTTGACTCTTATAATACACCATTTACACAAACACATTTAACACTTAAATTTTAAAGTAAAAAAAAGATCAACTATATTATCCTTTATTATGCGAATAATCAGAAACCCAATACAGTCCATCAATGCTCCTCAGGTCACCTCAGACTAACAATTGTTCACATACAATTATATTATTACATATGATACAATAAATCACTAACATCATGGCACGTGCACACGAGTAAGTTAAACATTTAATAAACTATCCTGTTTATTATTCTTTACACAAGACCGCTTGTCACCCGGCGAACTGTTACTACCTCCGCCCAGCCCACCTGACTTGCGACTAGCTAGTATGAGAAACATAATCCAAGCATTAATGTGGCTAAATACAGGGCGATGCGATATTTATCACTACCTGTCCGTGGTGATAACAATAAAATGCAGTACAGACTCTGTTCATTGCATAGGGGAAACAACGGGTTTAGATGCTAAACAGATAAAGCGTGAAAGATAAGAAAGTAACCATTCGCGTACCTTCCGCCATGTTGGATCCGTGGCTCTTCGTCTGACATCGCGAGAGTTCGCGGCTGAATGAGTTTGATTTGGGAAAAGCGGGTGTTTAATAACAATCTCTGTGCCACAACACCCGATCCAAACATTCATTGCGTTTCGTTTTTATCACAGGCCTCCAGCAATGTAAATCCTTCCGATGTTTAACCGACCTCCAAATATGTCCAACAATGGGTGCACCAACTGTGCATAAGGTCTTAAATATGCATTTTTCAATTAATGTCATTTTGACAAATATCCCGTGTCTCCTAAATTGGTTTCAGGCATTTCAGGATAATCTAGATTTCATATAATTAAACACTCTTTGGCATTTTCTAAACCCTTTGGAAATAGTACCATGTCTGCTGTATAAAACTGCCAGGCTTGGAAGCCCAGTGCTGGGCAATCTGACATCCATTTGAACGTTGTTGCACATTAAAATGCACATTTTATTACAAGCAATAAATGAACACTTCATGATAACCATTCATCTTTCATTTCAACAGACATGTTTTAAAAATCTACATGACAATAGATACACTTCTCAGTGGTTTATATAAAAGCCTGACATTGCCAGGTATTATTAATACAAACCTATGATAAGCTGCATTTATACAGAAAGGGCACATCAATTGGTAGTTCTGCTGGTTTTAAAGTTGCAAGCACAAAAATAGAGTGCCATTAAACATCTGTGTGGATGGCAACACTCTATAAGAGATTAAACTGAACATAGACGGCACACTCAATTATTGGAAAAAAGTTATATTTTAGAAGAACTCACTAGAGGTGACAATTTTCATAACATGAAAAATATACATCGGTATTTTGTCTTTGTACATTAGGCAAAAGAACTGCAGTAGTCTGTCAGAGCCAGAAAAAAATTCACCAGAGAATTGAGGATTGTATGAGAAGGGGGAATGCAAACACACACACACATATCTCTGCATAACATTCATGCTCAATTTCTCAAACACACAAGCAGGCACACTCCCAGTCAAAATACACACACAGTCAAAATCCCAGAAACGGTTTGTGAGAAATCTGCATTTGAAGCACGGCTAAGAAACCTACTAAAGACACCACACACACAAAAAAAGCCACACAAAAAAGCAAAAAAAAAAAAAAAAGTGCCCTGATAAATGGGAAAAAACATATGCAAGCTCCTAACCAGTAATCTTAATAATCAAAATATCCAAGTTTAACATGTCCACACACAAGTGGGTGGAACAAATTATTGCTACACCAAAATAATTAAAACTCAATTCAAAATGCTGGTACAGGGGTTATGGCAAAAGAGGGGAAAAATGGGCGGAGAAAAAAAAAATCACATTCACACAAGCTTCAGAAGATGCTGAGAAGTTTCTCCTTTCAGCTCCTGTTTGATGCAGGGCATGTAACAAGCCAAGCAAGGAGGCACTTCTGAAAACAAGGTACTTAAAACATGCAAAAAAGAAAATCACATCTGATGGGTTTCCTTGCCACTGCCTTTCCATTCCAACAGAAACGGGAAAATATCAGAGCCTGGCATTTTGAATGCTGCCATGCCCTGCATTGGAGCGCAATTTTAGCAAGAGACCAGCCCTCCCACCCCATTTAAAAACCAAATCTGACCCCTAATCAATTAGAGCCATCACAGCTGTTTATTTTTCCTGAAGTGCGTTCCAACACGACAAACAAGCTTTATGAATTATAATGATAGCTTAACCCCTGCCTTCCCCATCTTAAAACTGGCTCAATTGGAACGAGAAGCAGCAGATTTTTGTTCACACAGACTGGTGAGTATGTGAGGCCGCTCACCGTTTTAACAGATCTGATGCGCTCATAGATGTGAAGAGGTTGGAGGGGAGGATGAAAGATGAACTATATTTTTCAAGAACTTTATAGGATGTCACACTCTAACTACAGATCTGCTATTTTATTTGGTACTATGTCTCGCTGGATGGATAGAAACAATTATTATATATTATCCGGTTTTATGTCTGTGCTATGTACAGGTCTTTACAATTTCTTCCTGAAAGTTGTATCAGTTCATAGACTTGAAAAAAGGAAAAAGCAAAATTGTTGAAAATGAACGTCGTTTTTTCTCTTGTTGGCACTTGCTTGGCGTGTTCTGTCAGCATCTGTGATGGCCTTATGTTCAATTGCAGCCTATTAATGCCAGTCTGTTACTGCCAACATTCAATGAAAACCAGTCCAGCAATAGGGTGGTAGAGTGCAAGGAAACAGTGCCATGTTGTTTCTCAACTGGAGACCTGTGAAACATGAGAAAGAACGAGAGAGAGGGAGAGATGTCAACATTTCAAAGCATAAACACCAATTAAACATGAAGCAAATTTAGACGAATTTAGGCAACACTTAGACTTTACGACAGGCAAAGCTTCCAGAACTGGACAAATTTTGTTACTAAATGACGGATCACCAACACATAATTCAGTAAAAACTGCCTATTAATGCACAATGCATAGCAATCCATGCTGCAACCTATTCATAGAGGCAAAAAAAGAGAGTATATGGGTTCCTTTAGTAAACGGAGTAAACAGCAGAGGACTGTTACCTAACAGTCTTTAAATCGAACCACCATTTTAAAACAGGCTTTATGAACCTGTTCGGACAAGTCAGCCCACAATATTAATGGCAGAATCCACTCAGGCTAACAAAAGCCATATTTGCATAGGATTAGTACTTGATGGGCAAGTGAGGTAATAATTATCAAAGCTTCTTATCCTGTTGGAATCTGCCATGTCAGTATTTTTTTCCTGACGTTTTATGGACTGTGTCTTTACCTTGTATAAACACCCCTGAAATAACAGCTACCAGTAAATGTAGCTTTGTGAGAGTTAACATGTTAGTGAAAGCCTATATATTTACACTCTGCCCCATTTGCCATTGGTCATACAAACACTGCTGTGTCAAACTGACTGGGCTTAAATAGCCATGCTTTATAAGCCAGTATTTAAACTACAGAAAAATGACATGGAACGGAACGACTCTTAAACTTGCAACAGTATAACTCAGCATTGATCACTCTTATAAAACATCATAAGAAATGTTTCATTTCAGTGTTTTTGCAGAACACCATTTACAGCAGAGAAAGTGAGGTTCACACCTATAATAATAAACTTGTAAGCACGTTCTTAGGGGTTTTTGTAATGATCATGAATTTTAGTCTGTCAGACAAAATAAAAATGAGGTAGTCAGCTTGCTTACCCTGAAAATAGTGAAGCTACAAACTGCTGGACGAACATCACTCAAAGGCTGTCTCTTGACTCTTTCTTACACAGCGGGCAACTTTTCTTTTGAATTCACCGTGTCTGTCTTCTCTCCACTCTTTCTGTGATAAAAACACAAATGAGGACACTGTGAAATTGTGGCACTTACAGTCATCAGCAAGCTTAACCACAGCATGTTACTTAACTAAAGCAGAGTAAGACTTCACTGATAAATGAATCTACAGTTACGCAGTGGGATGTTAACATCAGACTCACCGCCGCATCAACATTAGCAGGAGAGTCTCCGTTAGGGTCTGCTAGCATAGAGATGACGCTAATCATGATGGTTTCTACAGTGTGGATGGGGAGCCAGCGCTCCTCTGGTTTCTCATAGCCGTATTTATCCTCCCCCGGTTCGTGTAATATTGAAATACAAACATCTCCGTTCTTGTCGACTGCAAACCAAAAACACACAGGAAATGAGAACCCAACACAGCCTTCAATATTTTAATATTTATAAAGACATTTTCTAAATTTTTTTGATAACCATTTAATTTAAAAAGATGTAACTACTTAACTACTGTAAGATGTTTGACTACTGTAAACTGTGTTATGAATCTTGCAGGCACAGATGCAGAGGTTCATTCAAATGACTGACATTTAGCTTTCCAGCATTAAATGCACACAATGGCTGATAAATACTGCTATGAACTTATGTTTAACCCACCGTTTGGATGCCATATTTCTGTAATGAACTTCATTTTAGGAGGCCTGAGAGGATAGTCTTTGGGAAACGTAAGATGGGCTTTAAAAACACCACCCTCACTGCAAACAGAATACAGCACGATTAATGTGTTATTTAAGATATTCTGATGGCACCTGGCTTTGGATACATATTAAAATACTATGCACATGCATAAGTAGTGTCAGCTAGTATATGATAACTGAATACACGCTAAGAAAAACAGACTACTGACTACTAACCACAGACCACTGATTGCCATAGGGAAATCAGATCTCATAATCTAACCCACTTTTTTCTGGTAACAGCACAGTATTTTTAAGGAATTATGTAAAGGCATGAAAACAACAGAAGACACTTACTAGAGTGTGTCGGGAGGACCGATTATTAGAACTTCCCATCTGTAGAGGTCATTATCATCTATCAAACCAGCTGAGAATCCTTCCACTGGGTTTTTATTCAGTTCTAAAAAAAGAACAGACGTGAGCTAAATATGAAAGGACAAGCAAACCTGTTCCCAACATGAGAATTTAGGCTTTGTGGTTCATTTGTGCCTCCAGGTACATACTGGTGAAAGAATATACTGCTGAACTTGTTTTTTTCCAGCATATACATACATAAAACCAATCAAAGACTATCAAACTGTTCTCAGATCAGGTTATTATTTCTGAACATGAAAAGACAGATTTGCCTGATCAAATGACTGAGCCGGGGGCCAAAACCAGCAGTCAATCGGTGCCTCTGGCCTTTGACTGTATGAATTATGGCAAAAACAGCTTGCTGTGTCCTTACAAGAGACAGAGCAAAACAAAATCACTGGAGCATTAACAGACCAGCACCTTGTTGACAAAAACAAGCCAACAGTTGGGTCACCAGTCATATGTGTAAATTTTATGAGCACATAAATCACTTTGACAGTCTGGCATTTCTAACTGTCTCTGTCCTGACACAGCAGATGACACAAATGTACAAGATGAATAATACAAAACACTCATTACAACCAAAATACATTTATCGTCCTTTGAGATAAACTGCAGAACGTAAAACAACAGCATGTGAAAGTATTTTACTAGTCTGTGACATACATAGCCATTTGTTTCTTCTAAAGTAACAGATCACATTTCTAACACCCCTAATTTTAATTTTACAAAACTGATTCATGTTGCAATTGCAGGCAGCAACACTCCACAGTGTCTTTAAAATCTCTCACCCTACAAACTGAACACTACTGTGCCCACAATTCTCCTGGCTGGTATCTTTACAATCCCACATAAATGAATGTTTTGAGGCTTTTGTTCTCTCGCTTTTGCGGAGGGTTCACAGAGTTTAGAGTTGCAGCCATGACACCATGAGTCCTGCTGAAAGCAGACAACCAAAACAACACTGATCCCCTGAATCAGTCAATCAGCCAGAGTTCCACTGCACAGAACCCGATGCCTGGGTGTTGCTCACCATGTCAGCCCCTGGAAAGAAGCAGGCAAGCTGCCACTGTGTGTTGTAAGACGAGTCATTTGGGGGGATGGGGGTCGCTTTTAGCGTTTTCTGTGTCCCCAAAAAGGCTGCTGTCATGAGACAGATCTGACACTATAAAACATGCTCCAGCACACACCAGATTTCAACATAGAATGCGTGTAATCTGCTTAGTTTGAGCCCTTTGTAAGTAATTCACTCCAATGGCTGCACTGCGCAAATGGGGCCCAGTGGAGAATTCTTCCCCTGGCTTGCACTAAAACTGACACTCGCGTATCATGTTGCTCAGCCTTTACTGGATAAAGATGAAATAAAATATCCTTATGACAACAATAACAGGATGTTTGTCTTTTAGGTATTTCTATATTTAAACAATTAAGAGCGCGCCTGGACTATAAACGCAAATCTACAGCTGGGCTGGGACACTGGGGGTCTCGGTGGTTCTCTCTTTACCGGCGAGCTGGTGCTCAAACAGCAGCCATCTCTCTGTTAGCTTAGCCCATTAGCTGTCATATAAAAAACAAAAGGATCCCTGCACAATCTTTTACTTATTAATATTGCGGTTGCCTGGTGCTTATGACAAGGTCTTGTCTTGCCATGATGAGGCGCTGAGCGTAATCTGCACAAATGACATGATTTCCGGGCGTTGAGATTTTATAGCGGCGGCTAATGCCAGTGTCCGGGGACAGATGTCAAAACATGGGTTAGCCAACTATAAGCAACACGGCCAACCAACAGAGGGTCATCCGACCCCCGTCAGATACAGAGAAAACTGCCTGACGCTTTTATATCTACTTTAACAAACTGGAAAAATTAGAGCAACGTAAACATATTATTTTTGTTCATACAGTAGCCACACAGTGTGTAGTTTATTACCATGTCGTAAACCGAACGGAAATAACACTTTAAAGTAACAAAAGAGGTATCGCAATAGTCTGAGGGCTGAGAGAACGGAGGAGTTAGCCGCTACTCGGCTAGTGTGACTGCTAACGTGCTGCTCGACAATAAATGCAGCAAAAACAGGCGCTCGTTAGCATGTTAGCGGCTAAATTAGCGGCTAACGGCTAATTCCTCCGCTGCGGCTCATTAGCTACACCGGCGCATTTGGAGCGTTCGCCAAAAGCAAAAAAATTACCTGCTAGCTGTCTCCTGAGCAGCAGTGCTGACTGGGGCTCCGTCATGTTTATAAGGTATATTTTAGGTCGACGGTCGTTTACTTCACTAAGGAGAGAAAAATGCGCTTTCTCTGCGTCTTTCTGTCTCTGCTCTAGTCCGTTTCGCTCAACATTGTGATCGTTCTGCGCATGCGCTGTGCTGTTCGCGACACGAGAGGAAAGAGCGCTCCCGGTTCTTATGGGCGGGGGTACGCGCATGCCACCAACACACATTATAAAACACCAACGGGTGAGGGGATGGTTATAATTCATGCAGATAATGATAAAAAAGAAATCAAAGCTAGTTAAAGTGTCTACACTTCTCAAACTTAAAACATCGACTATCAAAACAGTGATTGTTAATATTCTTGAGAACACGAATTGAATTCGTGTACTGTTCTGCATAAGCAACCTCTATTTCCTCCGTTATGTTTGGAAGTTTATTCTTTAGCAATGTACTGCCAAACTGACGAGGGTTTTTATTGGAGAAAAGAGCCTGTAATTCAACCACTAGGTGAAAGTAAAGTGTAATAAACGTGATAAACCATGTTCACTGTTTAATGTCTTTATTATGCATTTATTATGAGAATGATTATACAATTTCACATTTACAACAAAATACAAAAGGAATGAATACTTAACTTTAATTTAAAGTTCACTGGTTTAAGCAATAAAGATCAGGTACAGTTGCAAAATTAATATAAGTTTTTAAAACAGGGAAACAGTCAAATTGATCAATTGCAAGGCTAATTTCATTTTTGTGTGCACAAAACAATAAAGTTTGGCACGTTCCAGATCTCAAGATTGAACATTTCAGCATGGAGGTCAACCCACATGACTGTACTGTACTTTATATTATACCATCAGTATAATATATATTATAACATCAGTTTTAATTTAATGTAACACATAGATGACATAGATGTGGTGACAAGTCAATCTGCAAATTACAAGCATGTGTGACAACAAACATCATGTAATCGTGTTACATTTAGTTTAATGTAGATAGAGTGACTGCTTTTTAGAGATAATCTTATGTAAAATATTGCACAAGATATGGCATCAGACAATCATAGCCCGATTTTGAGAATTCTAGTTTACAGAAGTTGTAAATAAAAACTTAATTACTAAAGGTAAAATGCTCAGAAAATGACAGAAGATTGTTTTCACTATTACTAGATAAAGACTGCCAAGGCAAAACATTATATATAATCAGTCATCCATGTGATAATATGAATCGCCAACTAAATATTAAACTGGGTTCTAAACTTCACTCACTGTTAAGCAGGTAATACAAAATTAATGGTAGTAATTAGCCATTTTCCCCAGTGTTAAAAGCCTTATTTAACATCATAAACATCATGCCAAACACTGTGTCAGAAATGGGTACAAGATGCAGCAGAAGCGTGTAATGCTAGCATGGGGGTTGAAAGACTGCCGGTTTGTGGTTTATATCACAACACAAGGCCCAACTGTTCTCAGACCAGAGGAGAAGGGGCGGGGCTTGATTCTGACTCGATAACGTGCATGACACACAGAGGAATGTTCATCTCTTTCTAAAACAGTGACAGCTTAACAAACAGCAAAAAGGATGAGAAAGTAAAAGATGGATTAGACCTGCATGGGATATTAGAGCACGATTTCACATTGAAGTGTGAGTAACTTTATGTCAGTAGTTTTAAAATAATTGATGTAAAATAATCTTCTAACATTCAGATATAAAAGGCTTGTATATGCAGAGAACTGAACATATTTAAGATTATATTTTCTAAATGACTAGTTATATTTGTCACATTTTATGCATATTTTCTGTCTAATTGCATTTCAGAAAAGCTGCATAAGCTTAGCAGTTTTGTAGTGGTCATACAATACAACAGTTGCATTGTTGGCAGTCTCATTCCTGACCACATACACCGATTCAGTAACTTGTTGGACTGAAATCTATTCAGAACACCAACAATAATGAAAGTGTGAAGCTGTTATTTATACTATTGACAATTGAATAAAACAGAACAACTCTTATAATTAAGGAGTTTTTAAACACAACCAAGTTATAAATCTATCTAATGTTGCTGGTAACTACAGGATGCCTTTCTTGTGATCTGCTGAGGAGATGTGGTGTTGTGGTGACTGTATAACATCGCCTTGTGTGCTAGGGCGATAAAATTATAAAGATATGCTGCTACATGCAGAATAGCAAGACCACAAGCATCTTTGAGATAGCGAGTTCCGCCCTGTTTCATTGTCACAGTATGTTGATTTCATGCTCTGTTTTTTGTAGTATAATTTAGTGAGATAAATGTTTACAATTGAAAGGTGAAATTTCTTGGTGGTATGCTACAGGAAACTAAATAGCAACACTTGAAAATAATAATAACTAGTGTCAAAAATTGTGAGGTCGGCTAAGTTCAATAACTCATGCAAATAAAATGCATTTTTTATACAATGCAATCTGATGTTTGGTTTAATTCAGGTTTTCTCAGGTTTTATTAAGTAACTCCAGCAGTTACTATTAAAAACTGGCTAACAAGTTTTTACCAAAGCATCCTACTTGAAACAATTGTGTTTTTTACAATAACAATCAATACATGCAACCTGGCCACAAAAACAATCTTAACTTTGCATGGGCTATACCATAAGGTAAGTCATGTTGCATAAAATAACACACGTAATACTACAACACTTACCAGCATGTAGATAGATGGTTTTGCCATGGTTACATCAATCGTACAACATTGTCCAGTAGCCTGAAATCACATGAAAGTCATGTGAGTTCCATGCCACAGCTCTCAAGCACACATTCTTCCATGCAATTAGCTTTTAATATTATAACATTCTTTCCTAATTCTTTTCATACCTGAAAAGTGCCTACAAGTCTGTTTTTCTCATACAGAGTCATAAAGGATAGCCATGGATACAGAGGAAATCGTGCCTTCCAACCATCACAGACCAAAAACCAGGTTGAGCTTCAACACAAACTTGAGTGTACGTTACGGTTCCATAAGCTCAGAGTTACCAGATGGCGATGCATCCTCCATACAGCCAACCGGTGCCTCTCCAAGACGCTCCTACATCGCAGTGGCAGTTCTTTGTTATATTAATCTTCTCAACTACATGGACCGTTACACCATCGCAGGTAAGCGCACAAACCCGTTGGAGATGCTCTACAGAAACCCCTTAATCGTGCATAAAGCCACACTTTTTTCTGGTTTGTTCCAGGTGTGCTGCTTAGCCTCCAGAGATACTTTGCAATCAGTGACAGTACAGCGGGGCTTCTGCAGACAGGTATCAGTTTGATTTTGTTGCATGTTGTGACAGTAAAGAGAAAGTGAACGCTGCAATAGAGCCTCTTTGCTTCCTCAATAAACTAACAGGATCTCCTCTCATTACGTTATTTAGCACCGCTGACAAGCCCAGCATAGCACAAAACATATTCAAGTATGTGAAATTTGGTGCAAAGAATGCAACTTGAAAGCACCAGCATGTTTACACTAACCTCACGCTGATAGGAATCTTTTCTATGGTTTCATGTTTACTCAATCTCAGTCTCTCTTTCAAGTTCTCAACGTTGCTACTTTTCACCATTTGCCGCTATACAGTTTCTAAACTGCTGGTGGATTTTCTTTGCTTGTATTCTTTAAAATGATGCCTACGGTTTTTAGCATGCAACTGTTGGAGTGTTGGTTGTGATGCAACACACCACGTGACATTATTGATATTGTTAGAATGCAGTATACTGTAAACAGCAGACATGGTTTTAAATTCTATGTATTAACATATTTACAGTTTTTATCTGTAGCTTTATGTTCTTGGCACCAGTTTTTGGTTACCTTGGAGACCGTTATGACAGGAAGCTCATCATGATTGCTGGGATGATTGTGTGGCTTGTCACAACTCTGAGCAGCTCTTTCATTGGACAGAAGGTAATTGGCTCCACCCATTTTTAAATCTTACTTAATTATCTAAACACTGAATTATTACCATTATCTCTCTCGATTCTCACCACAGCACTTCTGGGTTTTGGTCTTGATGAGGGCATTAGTTGGGACAGGAGAAGCCAGTTACTGTACTATAGCTCCTACCATCATTGGTGACTTGTTCACTGGCACACGAAGAACTCTGATGATCTCCTTCTTTTATATCTTCATACCAGTAGGAAGGTGAAGTGCTTACTGTATTTTTGTCAGATCTTTCTTATGTTTTCTTATGGAATGACAGTTGAAGACAGTTTTGACAATTTACATTCACAGTGGTCTCGGATATATAACAGGGGCAACAATAGCTGATGCGACAGGGGACTGGCGATGGGCACTGAGGGTAAGAGAACACACTCATTTAAATTTTCCTGGAAGTCCAACAGCCTGTTTTGTACTCCATTCAAAATGTAATTCATTCAGTTAATTCACATTAAGAAAATCTTTAATGTAAATCTTTAAAAAAAAGTTAAAAATACAAGTCAAAAATATACCTGTATGATGTTTCATGAAACCTTAAAGAAAATAATTTTGTTATATTTATTACATTACATTATATTTTGAAGATGGTTTCTGTGGTTTTGTGTCTACACAATGGAAAATTGGTTATCTACTTCAAAATATCTTTTGTGTTTCTCAGAAGCAAAAGTCATACAGGTTTGGAATCAGATGAAAGCAGATAAATGTAGAAGTTTCAGTTTGAGTGAACCATCCCTGTAACAATATGTTTGTGGAGTTGTTGTTTGTTGGTTCTGATGTAGCTCAATCCTGCACTTGGAGCAGTGGGTCTCATACTTCTGGTGTTTATGATTCCTAATCCTCCTCGTGGAGCTGCAGACACCCAGGGAGGTGCTGCCCTAGAAAGCACCTCCTATCTTGAGGATATCAAGTACCTTCTAAAAAAGTATGTTACTGTTTTTTCTACTGATAGCTGGTTTGCTAATATTCTTATTCATTGTATTTTGGATCTGTTTCCTACAGTCGGAGTTTTGTCTTGTCTTCTCTTGGGGTGACTGCCATGGCTTTTGTCACAGGGGCTCTGGCGTTTTGGACCCCCACCTTCCTGTCTCGTGCGCAGGTTGCACAGGGCCTCAGGGAACCTTGTAAGGTAGAGCCTTGTAACCCTTTAGACAGGTACAGCAAGTCTTCTGCCTTTTAAATTCTCAGGTTAATTGTTGTGGACATAGATAAACACTGTCAAACACTGTCATAACATTGTCAATGTTCATAACATTCTTCATACAGCAAGCTAGTTTGGCAATTGTTAGAATGTATTTCATTTTATGTATTTATGTATTATTTATATATGTTAACTACTACTATAAATTGAGTTACAAAGCAACATACCTAAAACTATTGTTTCTTACTCCTATGATCACAGTTACATTTTTGGAGCAATCACCGTGGTGACGGGGATTGTGGGAGTTTCTCTGGGCACCTACATATCAAAGAAGCTCAGAGACAGAGTAGCCAATGCCGACCCACTCATATGTGCTTTGGGAATGCTCACCTCCTCTCCCTTCTTCTTTCTCTCCATCATCCTGGCATCCTACAGCATCCCGGTCACATACGTAAGCACCACTGAACCCTTATTTACACATGCAATAGCAACAGATTTGATGCTACAGAAGCACCAGTTAACGTATTTATTTACATTATTTTTTTCATATAGCTTTTCACAATGCTACATTGCTTCAAAACAGCCAAAACACAATTTGAATAATAGATATGCAATAGAAATGCCTGTTGTAAAACACTGTCTCTTTCTAATGTGTTTGTGCTACAGACCTTTATTGCTATTGGAGAAATGTTGCTGTCTCTCAACTGGGCTATTCTGGCCGACATTTTGCTGGTAAGATGTTTATACCACTCTAAAGTGTGCACACTAAGAAATTACACTAACAAGCCTATCAAAACCTGCTTTAAGTAATTTATTAAATCTGTCTAAAAGTAAAACTATAATGCCATGAATTGGAGAACATTGATGTATGGTTCATTTAATTCATATTATAATTTCAGTTTGTGATTAATAAACTACTATTGTTGAAAAGTTATCAAAATATATCACAATAAAAAATATGAAAGGCTTTTTTGTATTCTTAATCTTTTAGTATGTTGTCGTGCCAACTAGAAGAGCTACGGCTGAAGCCTTACAAATTATGGTCTGTCATCTCCTTGGAGATGCAGGAAGTCCATACCTCATTGGTGCGGTAAGCATTCAATTGCACAGTTTTCATTTAATTGCTGTGCATGTGTTCTCATTACCCAGAAGTGCTTTGGAGACATGAAACCTCTAGCTAAAAAACTGCACCTTGTGTTACAGCAACGTCTCAATTTCGTTTAACAGTGGAAAGTGGAAAGCAACTGTGCAAATACAATCTTTTTGCTTTTTTTCCAGATCTCAGATGCTCTGCGTAAATATTATCCAGATTCTCCCAGCTGGGAATTCCACAGACTGAAATACAGTGTTCTTATCTGCCCTTTCATTGGAGTCCTGGGCGGCCTGTTTTTCCTAATGACATCCCTGTATATCAAAGAGGACAGGAGAGCAGCAGAGATTCTGTCAGGTAAAAACTGGCTGTAATGTATTATAATATACAGTATTTTTATTCTGGCTTCTTGTAGCAGTTCTTAGACATAGTTAACTGGTTCAATTTAAATTTATAATAAAATTATAAAGAAACATTTCTTGCACACAAATCCAACAAAAGATAGATCAATAAATTCATTTAAATTAAATTCTTTAAATTAATAAAACAAAACCTAAAACAAACTCTTTACAGCTTTGTTGTTGCCAATGTACGTTTATCCTAAACACACCTTATCTATTACCTAACACACTTAGTCCAGATAGTATCATCTCTGAGCTGTGACCAAAGTAGAAGATTAAACTGTGACCAAATCTGTGGCGCAACATGATGCGATTTTCACACAAGACTTAAGCTGATTTCAGGACAAAGCCTCTATTGTCTCCTCCCACTATAGGACATCCACTGGTATTCAACACATGTAGTGTGTATATTCTATTCTTTTCTATATAATAGTTTAATTGCATTACAGGTGATACATGTATGAAGACAGAAATAGTGGGATTATGTGAAAAGGTGGTGAGATTAGCAATAGATTTGTGTAAGTGAGATTAGCCAAAGATTAGTTAAACAGTGGCTTCCTTTCTGACAGTAAAGTTCTTTTAATCTGCTTGTTTCTTGTTTACACAAACATTGTGTTTACTGCAGCTGTTTCAGTGCTCGCAATACTGTCAACATTTCTGATTTGTAGAGTTTTTATCTCTGGATTTGGCTGTCATATTGATCCACTGGGTCACATGAGGACCTAAAACACACAATGTTCTGTATCGATCCAGATCCAATTCTAATACCACGGCTCAAAATGAGTGTTTTTATCGTTAAAGGCTGTCAAGAATGGTATTGAAAGAATATCTGGCAATTTCTCTGTAGTGCTACATAAGTACATATTTATTTATTTTTTTTACCATTTTCTCCAATTCAGAGCAGACTACTGGACAGCCAGTCTCATCTACAGTCAATCTGGCCCTTCAAAACAACAGCCAGGACGAACATTAGTTTTCCTCCGCAGACGTTGGATGACATAGATCAAGCTGACACGTGTGAATTCATATGTGATTA
>JBAJNP010009527.1:0-17969 GCA_036877545.1 Yasuhikotakia modesta | reverse complement strand
ACACACACATACACACACACACACATACTACATACACATACATACATACACACACACACACACACACACACACATACATACATACATACACACACACACATACACATACACAAGAGCAACATGCAGAAACACACTTCAGCCACATTTGTGTTTCTTAAGGGAGTGATGTTACCGAATTCAGTTCCACAGGAGGTGGTTAATTGTTCTCCTCTGATGGTTCCGCAGGGCCAGCGGCGGCCAGGCGAGGGCTGCTCCAGTGTGGCCCCCAGCTCCTGTCTGAAGGAGGCTGGGCCGCTGTTGAAGGAGATGTCCCTGTGTCTGCTGGACCTCAAGGGTTTGTGCAGTGTCCTCACCCAGAGAGCTCAGGGCAAAGAGCCAAACCTGGCCCTGCTGCTGGGCATCAAATGTACGTATGTTTGTGCTACAGTGTGTTTATTACGGTGACCCTCGTTTCATAGAGTATTACTCTGTTTTTAAGTGTAAAGATTGTTTCACAATGTATATCTAGTACTATTATATATATATTTTATATATACATACATAATGTTATATACAGAATAAATAATGTTGCCTGTGGTTTTAAGGGCCGTTTGAGGTTTGATGTTGTTTGACACAGAGATGTTTTAATGTTTTGTTTATCAGATCATTTGGTTTGTTGTTTTTTTCTGTAAAAGAGACTAGAACTGTTTAGACTATCTGTTCATATCTGACCCATCTGGATCTCTCTCTCTCTCTCTCTCTCTCAAATCCTGAACTCAGCATCAAACATCAGGAAATTGCACAAACCCTTGAAGAAACGCTCGTGTTTTTACAGACACAGAACCTAACAATAAATGTTTACTGGTCCTGCCAACATCACAGGGCTCATAAATTTATTTTCAGCTATTTTTTTTTAAGGTATCAGGCAAATATTTGATTGCATACACAGTTCAAACGGTGCAAACGTTTCATTGTCTTTGTTGTTGACCTCTGTAAGGTGTGACACTGTTTTTAAATGGCTGTACATGTTTGACCATCTTTTTTCCAGCCATGAGCTGCTCGGCAGAGGAGAGTGAGGGGCTTCTAATGGAGGGTGGTCTGCGGGAGAAACTGCTGGAGGTTTGTCAGCTGAGGAAAGACATCGATGAGCTGCGGACGGTGATCTCTGACCGCTACGCGCAAGACATGGGCGACAACTGCGTGACGCAATGATGCTAAACTCAGCGCCGTCTGTCTGTATCTCCAGGAGCTTCTGCAGACATCTTCTCCATGCTGATGGTCATCAAGGGAAATAAAGTCCACATGATGAAGCAGAACTTTGAGGTCTCTGTGACTACTAAAGCTGTGGACCATGCTGTGAATCCAGTTATATTGTACATTAAGTACAGCTGGACGCCTCAGTGGTCCTTATGTTAGGCACACTGTGTTCTCGTAAAAGCTCAGATCAGTTTCGTCTTTGAGGGGAACCTCGTCTGTACCTCAAAGTGCCTTGTGATGTTCTAGTCTGTAGGATCTTCTGCGTACCTCCAAACTTCATCACAAACTTTGTCATTCTGACCCAAAGAAGGGCACGCGCTCTCCCCAACAGCTGCGGGTCGCCGGCCGACGTCCAGAGCAAACGGTCCTCCTGCATTTATCTGAGGTTTGTGTGTTTGTTTGCGTTTGTTTGATGTTTTTACCTTTTTTGTTTAGTATGTGCAGTTTGGTCTTCCAAAGTAACAGCAGAGGAATCCAGGTTAATGTTTCAGGATACAGTTTCACTTTTCTGTAATTAGACTAAAATATAAGGTTTCTTTTTAAGTCGTTCAGAAACGCTGTGACACATGTTGAGTTCCAAAGTCAAAAACAGAAGGAATGTTCCACAAATGTTAAGCTTCAATAACCTCCTGAAAACGCTTAGAAAAAACAATATAGGCCAGATTTATATATGTATGTATGTATGTATGTATGTATGTATGCACACATACAATGTTTGAAAGATCAATGCAAAACCTCGCTCAGGTATTTCAAGACTTTTGGTTACAGTTTTGTTTCAGAAGGGATTTAAAGTCTGTGATGGTTTGTGATCTTGTGTCAGTAGTTTTTATTTCGACCTGAAGCAGATGTTTTTTAATTCTGTATGTCCAGTGCGGTCATGTCAACTTATGCACAAACTGTATATGCGCCAAGGTGACGAATGTTTGATATATACAAACGTCTATATAATTCTGCTTCTATATCTAGACTGTATTATCTCGTAGTTAATATACACAGCATGAGGGTTTGTCATATTGCGCTCATATCTTGTGCATGTACATATTTTTTTCCGTAAATGTATTACGAGATAAATAACTAAGGTCAGTAACTATTATGGGCTATGCAATCCCACGTTAACCAGCGTCACACATTTTTGCAGATTCTGTGCCTTTATGAATCTATGCAGTTGATAGAAGCGCGGTTCTGTTTTAACGTATTTTGGCAAAGACAAAATTTGACATTTCATAAAGGTGCAGTTTAAGCGAAGCCATATACTCAAGCAATGCATATTTATTCTCAGGCAGAGAGAGGCTAATAACCGGACAGTGTGTGTGTCGTACAGCGTAGCTGATAGCATGTGGATTTAGCGTTTTTAGTGTTTGTACCACAAAATATAAAGAAATGTGCATTAATTGACATGACCGACTCACTGTGGGCTTAAAGCCACTGGATGGCTTGGCAGTATGTTTGAATTTCTCATCTTTTAAATCTTTAAGTTTTACTTTTCCAGCTAGATTTCATAAATGCCAAAGTTCTATTTATGTACGAATTCTCAAAAGTATTAACTATTTTTGCATTTTGTAAAATGCTTTTTTTTTTCACTTGTACAAATGTCAAATAAAGTATTTTTCTACATTGGGTCGTTCAATCTTTTTGCGAATAAAACAACGAGTCTAAACAAGCTGGTCTATAATACATTCATGAGATCCATTCTCACAGCAAATGAGTTTAACACGGTTTCACAAATTTAGAAACAGCACAATCTGAAATGAAGGCGATTTATTGATAAATCCGCAACTTCACAGTTTACCATGATGTACAGATCAGTCCAAGTAACATTTATAAGTAAAAAAAACAACTCAGACTCCCGTAAACATTTGGTGACCTAAAACTGCCATATTTCATATTAGCAAGAGTTAAAGCATATATACACACACATTATAACAAACTAATTGTCAGTGTATGAGGGCTTGAGTAAAAAAATAAAAATCTTAAAACATTTACAAAAAAAGAATTTAAAAGCTGTGTGTCAGCATATTATAAAAACATTCAATATAAAGTCCATATAAACTACAAGTAACGGGTCTAAGCCACACTTAGCTGACAGGCCGGCAGCGTGCTGAGGTGGGTCAGGCTGGCCTCAGCGCACTGCAGAACCAGTTCCTTCACCGCCTGCAGGTAAAACTCCTGACCCGAGTTCAGATACAGCCACATGAGTCGACTCAGCTGGGCCGTCAGAGACGCTCCGTGTAAACTCTCTGTACACAACAGAGACATAAACAGCATCAAACATCAACGCATGAGATATAATAATCATATCTATTACGTTTATATTTAAAGCTGCAGAACGTTGATCAATAAGTATTGAGCAAGTGAATAACAGATCAATGTTCAACACAATCTCCTTAGACTAGTTGTTTGGGTAAGTTTATCATTTCAGCTGCAGGGTTCAATTTTCCAGGAAATGGACATTTGTTTGCATGCAGAACAACCTGCAATTTTGTGTTTCAAACAGAAATGATGCTGAAGACAAAAATGACTGATCGCAGCTTTAATAAACCATGATTAGCAAGTTCAGGTGTTTTTGTACAACAAATACAATACAGCTTGTCATTTTACCTTACAATTACTTTTCAATACAGACATCTAAAACAGTTTAGCAGTAAAATACAAATAAAACGAGCATTTTTTTAACGACAACCTGCCAAACCTTCTCACATGAAGTTACTTCTAGAAGACTAGGCAAACAAAGTCAATGTACAAGTTGGTTTTAATAAGGGAAAAAAATAAACACTATATAGAACAAATACAGCTGTATAATTTAGCAGAACACCAAAAACCTACAACAGAAGGAACTCAGAGTGTTTATCATCATCACCTCCTGATACATCAGATGTGAGCGAGTGAAAGAGAAACTCTGTAACTACCTCATATTTTCACGACAGTAAAAAAGACGGATTACCTGCAGACTGCGCTCACAAATAAACTGACCATCATTTCTTCCCCAGCGGGTCATTGAGGACCGGAACCGCTCAACTCGTAAATCCTCATCAGGAACGTCACGTCATCATTGTTCTGATGGATGGCGTTCCGACAGAACGCTCCATTATTTCTCCCTGCATTCTAATATAGTTCAGACACCCTGCCGACCTCGGCTTCTAGCAATCTGAACGTATCTTCAGAGACCGGGTGCGACGCTCCTGACAGTTAGAGCTAGACACTTAAAGCTAGCTTGCTATCGCTAGATTCTTGGAATTGCCTACCCTGTACTTAATGCAACAATCTGCAAACGATTAACAGCTAATGCTAAAGAGGCAACAAAGATCAGACATAAAGGTCCTCAGAAAACTATAAACACTAAAACATTAAAAAAAATTACTTAAGGAGATCCATGAAATACAGGCAAGGGTGACAGTTACCATTTGGTTATTTTGATCGATTCTGAACCCACCTTGAGAGATCTTCGTGTCAAACTCCAGCAGCGTGTACAGCGGCTCCGGCAGAACCTGTCTGGCCCAGTTATTCTCCTCCAGGTAAATCCAGGAGTGAATTAGACGTTTTCTGCGCAGGAAGCCTTGCACATGATCCAGATACACAGAGTTACCGGACACCAGATACAGCCTACAATCAAAACAGAAACAAACACGTGTTAGCATGTGCTAGAAACATGTGGCTACATGATAAACTAAAAATGTGTTTTTGGGGTTAAGACCACATTAATAAATAAAAACACTTTTATTCACCAAAAGCTATTACTAACTAAATTTATGTGAATGCTAATAACCAAATAGTTAAATTAAGAAATGTGTTAAATTATCTGCCTAGTTCAATACATTCCCTCCATTTGCAAAATCAAGCAAGTTGTTGGCTTGTCTGAATGGGTCGTCCGTGTCTAATGGTTAAATGACACATGCAATAAATAACAGGGCTGAAAGACCTTGTACTGCATGAAACTAGCACAGCTCTCACACACATTATGCTTAACAGGAACATTAGCACAAGACCTTAAATTATCCGCTGGAAGCGCCTGTTGTTATTTATTGTTAAGGGTGAAATTCAAAGCTTTTATGCTCCAAACATAAATTGAGATGCACAACTTAAATACTTTGGCTGTAATTTGTATTTGTGGCAAAACGCAGAAACAGTCAACCTCACTAACCAACTAGTCAAATGAACATTTAACACTTGAAATGAACTGTTAACATTGTGGCAACGCATCAACCAAAAATCGTTAATTATTCAAGCTGCCAAACCAAGCGGACACTCAAAACCTTCAATCCCTGTTCAACTTGTACGATCCCTTCAACAACGACACTTAGCATCACACGCTGGGTTTGGTGACTGTAGAGCGGTTCAGTCCAGACTTCTGGAGATCAGTCGCTCTAGACTTCAAACATGTCAACGGCCGGCTGTCGGTTACCTCAGGCTGTTTGTTTGAAGCTGGCAGTGCTAACCCCATCTCCACCCTGTGTGCTCTCCACGCTTCAAAGCAGAGCCTGAAAGCCAACCGCCAGTGAAACGAGAGCCCTTCTTCACTCGTTTTTAATCGAAAGCGACAGCGATTCAAATCATGCAGTAAAACTTTACGGATCAAACCGTATCTGATGCCCAAACAAAAACACCAACACAACCACTGCGAGATTTAAACAGAATATTATCTACAACAACGTTACACTGAAACAATGTAATTGACCATTAACACCAATATTAGCAGTTACTGATAACAATATTAAACTGATGAAATAATGGGTCCTATTAGGCTTAACACTTGACAACCCTAATATGCTGTATTCTGAGGGTGCGAGCTGTAAAGCAGCACTGACTTGTAATAGGGGAGCGTCTCGATCATTTTCCAGTTGACGTAGTTTGCGGCGGTCTCCTCCAGCGTGCACACACGGGTCATCTGGACTTTAGCCACCTGCCAGAACCGCTCATGTTCGATGAGTTTCTCCTGCATGTCTCGCCTCAGCAGCAGATAAACCCCCTCCAGCGTGTCTTCATAAACCTGCCGGTGACAGGCAGCTGCATTAGCACTTACACGACAGGAAACAGGCCTAAATTCACACATTAATAGAGGAGCATCTGCAATAAAAATGGCTTTATGCTAATATGAGCCTGTAGATAGTCAAGCACAGGTGAGGTAGCCAATTTAAAGATGCTAGCAATAGCAAGCTAGCTATTAGAGCATAAGGTCTTGGACAAACATTTCTCAAACATGCAAGTTGCAGAGCATAAAATACATAAATACATTTGTTGCTTTTCAGGATGTGAAGAGATTTCCACCAGATAAACATGGAAAAGAATCGTCTGCCCTGCCTTTAATGTCTCACCAGACCTTGTCTGCGCCCTTGAACGCTCATGTGTGTTGCAAAACAGTCTTCGGAGAGTTTATATGCACATACATGCGGCGTAATTGAGAGGGACATGCAATGATACGTCTATAATCCATTTAGACAGCCATTAGATAGGAACGTCTGCTCACGCTGTGACCTGTGAAATCATTTGCACTGGCTAATGAAATGAAGATTGCCGCAATATTTAAAGAGGAACCGAATTGGAGGAGAGATCTGTCAGGACACAACAGCAAAATCTCACAAGGAAGAGCAGAACTTATGTTAAGTTATTCACAGAAGGAACTGCGCAAAATTTATTCATACATAATGCCCACCAGGTACCGAAGATTTTGATCGGAAAGAAAAATATTTTTTAAAGTCACTTCTGCTTTGATTGAAACACCGTTCTGTGGTAATTTCGTACCTTTCTTCGCTTGAGCCGCCCCCAGTCACGGCCCAGGATCCACGCCACCAGAGACTTGCACATGGAGAAGTAGTTTTCAACGGTTTGAATTCCTGATGCAAAAAACAAGTAGAGTTAGAACATGAGAAGCAGATATTCGAGGGCCTGGAGCAGTAATATTTATTTCGACAGATTTCTATCCCATCAAAGAAGCCAGTGCAGGTTCCTCAAGAGAGAACATTGTTCTAGACTGACAAAGAACACAATTGAATCAAACACAGATCACTGCATAATTCCACAGTGAAGGTATTAAGATCAACTCTGTACTTCAGGTCACACCCAACACTGTAACCTACCCAAGCTCTCGTCACCCTGGGCCAACCGGCCTCTCCAGTAGTCGCTGGTGATGGGATGAAGAGAGGCCAGATACCTCACATCACACAAGGTCTCTCCCCAGGTAGCCACCTTACTCTTGCGGTGTTTCTTCCACTGCAGGAAAATAGCTCTCAGCTGCTTGTTGTACGGCGCTGGCTGACGAAACAGCCAGTAAGTGAATAGCCACTGGAAACGACACTGAACGTACTGGTGGTACATGAACTCCAGTTCTGCGTGATCTACAGTCAGATAGAAATCAAACATGAGCCATAGATCAAAACAACATTCTGTAAACTCACATGTGTAATCCTGACTCAATCTGTAGAACGTGCAGCCCCTGAATTTTGCTGTGAAAATAAAACATGTAGGAATTTTAGGCAGGCAGAGACTTTGTGAAATTATTTGAAACTGTTGTGTCGTAAGTAGATGTTAATGGAGAACAACTGCAAAACATTAAACAATCATTTTTCATTGTAGAAGAGATTAAAACAAAATTAAAGTAAACTACTTAATATTCTTTAAAAAAAAAATAAAAAAAGTAACCTGCCTCAAGAAGCTTATGGTTTATAAAACAAACAGTAACAATAGAAAGATATACAAGATTTACTACATTAAACTCATAATCACAAGTTGTATATCAGGTAATGCACAACTCTAAAGATTTGTGTCCATGTATATGAAAACAGGAAATGACAGTGAGAACAAACTATGAGTCACAGTCCTGCAGTACAGCCACATCTCCAAAGCCACACATCACACCGGACCTCAGCTCTCCAACCAACCAGCCAGTCAGTCAACGGTCCATCACTGAACTTAGAAGTGACTCACCGGCGCAAGAAATTGGATTACCACATTTTTCTTCAAAAACTCCATTACTTTAGAGGGCAACAGGAAAAGTACACAGCAAAGACATCTGAAAGGTCAACCAGACTGAGCATAATATCCTGACACCATGATGTTCTTTGGTTAGGACAAATAAAAGGAAAGAAAAAAAGCACAAAACACTACGGGTTCCTAAAGTCAACCTTGGATGCCATTTTTTACTCTAAAGTGCATGACTGAAAAGGGCAGAGAATGAACTCTGGCTGACTGGACGGACTTCTCACCGTTGTTCTGGTGTTGTTGGAGAACGTGTTGAAAAACCAGCGCGACGCTACCGTGGTGCTTCAGGGCAAGATGATAAAGCTCCTTCCATTCGAACTTGATGGCCTCACAATCTTCAGTTTTCTCTGTAGAAACACAAAGAATGATGCTATACATCTACATCTACATAGTGGTTCCACCCTGGAAACATCAGCCACCTTCATGCACCATAACATCACCTTGGAGTTTGTCCTGGAACAAATCTCTGGTGATGCCCCACAGCATCTCCACATCACCGCTGGGGAGCCTCACGGCGGGCAGCGGCACGGTCTCCTCCAGCACCAGCCACTGGATCCAGTAGGTGTGCGGCGCCAGAGGAGCCTCCACAAACAGCTTCTCCTGGAGAGCTCGGTTACAGTGGATGTTCCTGAAGAGAGATCTCCACATAAACACCCAGCGGAAGGCGCTTTTGGCCGGCACGGGACACCTGGCGTGGGTATAAGACAGACTGACCCCAAACGAAGCCTGTGGAGATGTTTGGAGAAGATGGGCTTTGACGTCATGATTGATCACGGCTTGCATGCGCTTATTAGTAATAGAAACTCAGTATTTTTCATTGCAAAGCTAAATGAACGTATAAACTTATATAAGATTAGGGTTTAAACATCAAACAAACATATGAAACAAAGTAACTAGTTACCTGGAAGTGTCGCGTCCACAGAGAGTTGCAGGAACTGACGCGAAACAAAGACGCGCAGGTGCTTCCCAGCCTGAGCAGCGACATCGGGTCCAAATGTCTCAATATAACAAGAAGGACCTCGTCACTGAAACGCAATAAACTCGTTTTGTCGTCGCCGCTTTGTGAAGCGACTTCGGCCGCCACCTCGCCGTCTGCGGCGGCACTCAGGCCGGACAACTGCTCCAACAGCTCCCGCTCCCAGGTCGCGCCGAGGTCCGCCATACCTGCACAGGTGTCGCCGCCGCCTGCCCGTCACCTGTCGGGGGTTAAAGGCTGGGAACAAACCAACTGAGAGGTCAAAGGGTGGAAAATCACCCATGAATATTATCGGCTCATGAATATACATTAAATTATCCTCAGGTTACCTGGCAACCTACCTGGAGAGTCCAGGGTGCCTCATTAATATTCATAAGGAAAGAGTTTAATTGGCCAGCCAATCAGGAAAGTCTTATAAATATTCATAAGCTAAATTGTTTCTATCTTCTCAAATATGTTTTATATTTGCTGTGTGTTTGTTAATATGTTCATTTATTCCATGTTCTGTCTCTTAATGTCTTGAGTATTTATGTTGCCTGTACTGGTAGGTTGTATATGCAGATTGTTTGGTTATTTGAAAGTTATTCAAATGAAAAGTGGTACATAATCAAATTACTGGGGTCATGGAGGGTTTAAAAGTATTTTAATCTAAATACAATTATATCCCACACATATATTTATGACACGGTACATTTAAAACACTCATAGCATGTATTTTATCTGACACATGATTATGAAACGTTTATCTATAGTTACAGGAAGCAATGTGTGCACTTTTAGTTTATCTCTTTTATGCTTTAAGTCAACAGAAAAACTAGAACATGGAGGTGAGCAATAGAAGAGATGAATAAATATCAAATCTATAAACTAAATAATGTTTGCAGGTTTGGGTAACTATCTACAATGATTTGCAGAAGTACTGCACAGGTTTAACTGTTCTGTCATTTGAAGAGCTTTTGTGCATAAGTTGCTGTGATGTTTTTGGTTATTAACTGCATGTTTTTGTTTAATAAATGACATCTAATTGAATTAAGTTTGGTGATTTTGGTTCACTGTGAAAAGCGTGACGTATAATTCACACACTGTGCAAAATAAACTTACAAGTAGCTTTTGCTGTGAAATTCAACAATATTTTGCAGGGAATATCGCATTCGTATGAAGTCTCTACCGTACAAACTTTTCAGAACATTTTTACAATTGCCATAAATGCGATTAACCTTACAAACAACATTTGTAAAGTTACAAAGTATTTTTCATTCACAGTTTTTAGTTTGAGACAAATATATTTATTTTAAGCAAGTCAGACACATTAAGAATTTCTGATATTTAAATGACAACCGAGAAATGAAAACGAGAGGAAAGATAAAGAATAAAGCAAACAATATTCAAATATCTGCTCAGAATAACTTTACACATACAGGAGATTATCCAAATAAGATCATATTTAAGACTGAAGATCAATCCTTGATCCGTTTATAAAACAAAAATACAAGTGCAGTTAAAGTTTACAAGTTTACAATCAGTTGCTATGACACAGGCCTTATATTTCATACAATTGAAGGTACGTTTCTTGGCAGAATTTAAACAATGACAAATATAAAAAAGCATGATATTACAGTTAGAGGTGAAAATTATGTATTTCTTTACATTGTTTTGTAGTTGTGGCTGATGAATTATTCATAATTTTGAGCAGATAATATTATACACAACCATGACGAGATGTCCAATACTGATGGCATTAATTTAGAAGTCATGATGTTTCATTGGCTAATGTAATCCACGATAATATTACATAGCAAGGCACTGGCTCAAATCAGCATTTTAAAACTCAGAATGCAGTTTTCCAGAGACTCTGTCGTCGCTTAAAACTCAGAGACATAAAATATTCATAAAACAGTAGTGATGCAAACCTTGAATTACAATGAACTGTTTGTGCTCAAGAAAATAAAACGTTCACAACAGATTATTTGGACGAACAGTCAGCACAAATCCTTCTAAACACTTAGTTTGTTTGTGGGAGAGGAGAGGGGAGGGGCTTAATGAGACGACATCTCTATACATGATGGATCTGATAACTCAGATATACAGAAGTCACTGCTACCTATTCACAGTTCGTGATCACAGTGTACTTGTTTGCTACGTGGTTGATTACATCATTGCGTGATCTTTAGCATTTATTTTCTACAGGCTGCGGGGCCGGGCAGTGGATGATTGGTTAGAAGAAGCCCCGCCCCCTTCAGGCCACTCGTATACGAGGCTCCTCCTCCATGTCCTGACCGAGGCTCGTATAGGTCACCGAGGGCTCCAGGGTTCCTGAAGTGGGCGTGTCCGTGATGGCATTTCCTGCGTTGCGGAACTGTTTGTAAACACGAGGATCTTGCGCCACGTAGGTGGAGGAAGAGGAGTAAAGAACCAGTCCCAACATGATGATGAAGAAGGAGAGCAAATACAGACCTGAAAACTGAAACAGACACATCATAGTTTAATATTTCCGTTAAAGGAATAGCTTAGCTGACAATGAAAGTTTAGTCATTATTTACTTCACTTTAAACGCTGAGAGAAAATGTTTTTGGGTGAATTATTTCAAGAAAGGAATTAAAAATGTGTCAAATCAGAACCGTATTTCTTTAATGAACGTGAGGGATTGAGAGACGCAGACCAACATAAACTAATGAGGGCAAGACACTGTTTCATTAGTGATGAAGCAAAGTCTGTCAAGACAAATGATCCGCTTCTTCAGTGTTCAGGGCAGGATGCGGGTCTGTCATTTTTATTACTCCAGGACAACTTTTAATAATTTACTAATGCTTAAAAATGCATGACAACATGACAAAACATCTGCATGACTGATTCAACGTGAGGTAAACTTATATCCCATAATAACACAACAGATTGAGGAAAGACCAGAGACCAGAGGACAATATATAAATAAACATCATACAAATCAAGTCAATAGATTCTCTTTTGTGAGTCTAAGGTGTGGATGAGATTTAAACACAGCTTGGGTTACATACTCTGTGGTGTCTCTGATGTGTTTATCAATTACACATGGCTTTCAGCATTAGCCTGTAACAGTCGGATGCACTGGGATTATTTTGACGGCTCTTATCGACTGGTCACATGACGGCTAAAAGCTGTAATGATGTGAACTGCCATGAGCCCTCTGTTGTGTCCCTGTTGTACAGACGCTCTGAGCAGAGGCGAATCTAGTGGAAAAATATACATTTGTGTGAACAAGCATAAATATTTACTAGCACACGGATTCTGAATCCCCTGCCGTGGGACAATAGACATTTAAAAGCCCTGAGAAACTCCACAGAGAATTTTAAACAAACTTTGACACTTCCTTGCAGTTTAACCCTGTTGCTTTCAGCCTTTACTTTAAAAACACAAAAAATAATAAATCCTTATTAGCAAATATCATGTATTTTCATGCTTTATTTAAATGTATGAATCCACCTGCTCATTTTCTGATCATTTACAGTAATTTATGAAATATAATTTCTCTGCTATTATCTCCGAATCTCATGAAACCTACAGAGAGATTTTGAGAAACTCAAAACACCCACAGAAAGAACCGTCAGAGAGAAAAGCTATTGCTTAGGTTATCTGTCATGTTATATTTACCATTAAAAACTTTTATCTGAGTGCTGATGTCATCGCTGTACATCTTCTGAGACAAATGACAACGACGGGACGCTTAGATCAGTGACTCATCCGACTCTTCCAATGTTACAAAACTCTGTGTTTGCAATTTCCAGCACAGACACACGTGGGAGTCATAACAATGCGGACCACAGGACACAAATTAGGCAGATGGCTCTGCCAAATACACGGAAGAGCGAGCACAGCCGGAGCGATATTCCCGCACTGGAAGGGTATTAGATCCGGCAAGAGCAATACTTGATGAAAAAATATATTCTTCTTCTATTGCTGGTGTGTCAGGTTGCTAATTTAAATATAACAAAAGGTGCTACGTTGCAGCATAACTATGATAAAGCGGTTGGTTTTTCTAGCCCGACACACGCAACCCTCTTTTCTTAAGTGTTAGGGGAGAGCGAGAATTTTCAATAAAGGATAGCGATGTAATTACAACCTGTAAAAAAATGATGCTGGTTCTTTCTCAATAAATCATGTTGTAATATGCATGCTAACCTGAGTGCCATATTTCAAAATGAAAGTTCTTTTATAGACCTGAGATGGATTGTACTGTACCGAGACTGTCTCACACAGCACTGTGTCCAAATAATAAAACATCTCTTATTAGTACACAAACTTTGTTTCTTAAGAGTGTGTTTGCATACACTCTTATAAGCGCTAAGCAGGGGCTAAAATGAAAAATATAGATGCTAAGAAATCTGTCACAGTGATGCCATAGAAGAACCGCTTCTGGTTCTGCAAAGAACCTTTTTCTGCTAAAGGTTCTTAAAATAACTATTTCTTTCTTACCTTTATATAGTCAGTGCAACTTTTTTTTTTCCTTTTCTATAACAGAAAGGTTTTGTGGATGTTAAATGTTCTTTATAATGTCCACACACAATAGCGTGTGAGAAACTAAAGGCACACATTTTGTGTTTTTTACTGCACTTCTGTGTCTGTTAAACTGAACAGTACATCAGTTCAGAAGCACACAGCTTGGTCAGGTGTCTGATAGTATTTGTCAACTATAGTTGTTTAATCAAGTACTAGTTTTAGCATCCAAAAAACCCAGCTAAACTATGTGAACTATTAATTCAAATGAAATGTGCTGTCCTCCCTCACTAAGATCTACAAATGACCAATGCTTGGCTAAAAACCTCAAGTCTGAGGTCATTAATTTTACTGGGAGGCAAAATGACCTCAAAATAGCCCAAAACTGCCTGCGTTCAACATGCAAGCTTTTGTCAGTTTCACATTTCACAATCACTGACTTTCAATGAATAAAATTAGTCAGCTATTAACAATTGTCCAGAAAGGAGGCATTTAAAACCCCACGACTGGCCATAATGGTCCGCAGGTAATCGCTCACATAGCCTCTCTCCCGCTGCTGGTTGTTGTTACTCTGCGTAAACAGCACAACCATTAAAGCAGACAAAAGGAGCTCACAGCAGAAGCACTAAACCATGTTCATATCAGGGATAACAGCCCTCATCTCCAGCGAGCAACTGCATAAATCAGTCGCTTTTTTCCTTCACTACTATACATAATTATTGGCCTTTTTTGGATTGAGGAATACATGATAATAACCCGGTAGAGAGTTCAAACTAAATCTGGTATGTGCAATTTTTATCTTAATAGCTCTACACTAATCTAAACGAATCATTAATGATGTCCCCAGCTAAGAAACGTTCCCAGAATGTAATGTTCTTTAGAAGTTGCTATACGTTTTATCTATATCTATATACAGTATTTATCATAGCAAAAAAAACATTCTGCAGTTACAGAATTAACAAAACATTTAAATAATGTTCTTAAAAGCAATGTTAATACAACGTCTAAAAAACTGGATATTTTGCACATATTGTTGCAATGTTAGGGAAAACAATAAAGTCTAAAAGTTAGGAGGCCTTTCAGTCCAATTGTTCCAATTTAATTTTGGAGATGGCACAAATATTGGCGGATTTGATCATTCCTGTCTCCCTCCGCGGTTTCTAAGCGATTAGTTCTGGAAACGAACACCCAGATTCTCATTAACTCACAAACAAAACAAGTACTGCCAATAACAGGAGGCATCCAATCACCAAACCATCTACTGTCCCTCATCAACATGGTGCAGATAATCCACTGAATTCAAATCCAAAGCAAAAGTGAAGTGAAACCCAAAGTCAACCGTAATTGCAGTGTGAACACGCATCTGCCAGACATCATCAGCTATCAGAGATATCAGGAAACTGAGAAACCTGTCAAGCCCACAACTCCATCTGAAGTCATTACAGCTCATTTTCTTCTGCATTGCCTCCATCAGCATCGGGCTGAACCGGAACAGCCAAAGCTATTGTGGGAATCAGTGTAAACGCGATTCAGATTTCAAACGCATCATCATCTGCTGCAGCAAATGGCTGTGAAAAACACGCGAGCACGTTCTCAACAGAAGAGGATAAACAGCAATATCTGTCAGCTGCAGATGTAAAGCCCGGTCCAAAAGTCTCAGCGCACATTGACAATTTGGATTTCAAAATTCAATTTAGACCAGACAACAACCTTTTTTCCAAATGTAAAGAAATACTATGATAAATAATAATAATGTAAATTATTAATACAAACGAACAAAAATAAACAATGCTGCATTTAAAAATGTAGCAAATAAATGCTGTAAAACGTTAGTTTAATGTTTGTTTATAATACAAAATGCATCTTATCCGACTGAACTGCAAAGTTCCCTTTCTCAACTGAGAGAAAATGTTCTTTATAAGTTGACACACAAAGGCTAAAAGCAACAATCATCTGAGATGCACAAACGCAGCAAAGGTCAGTCAGCGAATGAAACTAAATGAAAGAAAAGTGAAATGAAAGCTGATCATAAAAAAGAAAAGTGAAATTCATTTAGCTGTAGTGCTTCATTATGATTAAACATTATTTATTAACTATATTAAATGAGACCCTTCAGTTTCATTTTAATAAGCCGCAGACGATTCTTTATTTTGACTGTCTGGAAGTAAATCGTACAGTACAGGCTGTACTTCTGAATCTCTCTTTGAATTTTTATACTGTAGGACCTTGAGTTTGCCCTGCGAGAAAGACAAAAAGGGTGAGGAGAAATACGGTTCAGTAGGTTTTAGGAGACAAGCACAGAAAAGTCCAGACAGAAAACTGACGGACGGGGTGAGAGGAGATGTGGACGGCTGGCCGGTGATAACAACAGTGTGGAGAATGGAGGAAAACTCAACGCATTACAAATGACTTTGGCATTCAGACAGCGTTTCATCTGAAGCTCTTCTGCAGTGGTGTAACCCCACGGCCTTCATACACCGGACAATATGTATTATGCAAGTCACCATGAAATCAAAAATGTACACTTCTTTTTTTTATGGAAGACTGTTATGCTCATTAAACAATTTACCTGTGGACATCATTTTAACTTGTCGTCATAATCTAAACATAAATCTCCTCTCCTACAAAACATTATATTTTCTTGATGACATATTTCTGTCCCCAAAGGCGGGGCTATATTGACTGTCCAATGGCAAGACAGTTTCAGCCCCTCCCACTTGCAAAGATCCAATCAATTTCCTAAGAACGGTCCCTAAGAAATGGAGCCCAAACCCAAAAAGAGGCAGACAAGAGACAGACACACAAGAACTTAAAAAATAAAGCTTTAGAAACCACTATGGCTTTTGTTTCACTGCTTTCTCAGACCGAACGTGACTTTGTTGAGCCTCTTCTAACGATTTCCAGTGACCACAAACTGCATCATTTTGCATTCAGCTAGTTTTGCATTCGACCCTCTCACCGCGTCTCATAAATAAACATTTTCTCAATACGCTCACCTTGCTGAAAAAGTCAAGCTATTTTATTAACCGTTTAAAAGTGCCGTAACCATTAAAACTAATCGGTGAGATCCTCTGTATTATTATCAATTCAAAAGTGCAGGAACCTTTTGTGTCCTTCAGACGGTATAATCTGTACTAGACAGGAAGGGAGTTTAAAACACTGCGCTCATTGTACTGCATGACTAATGGCTTTGTGCGGCGAAGGCTTTCGTTGTAAAGATGGCGTTCAAAAATGAAGTCTCGCATTGTGGCTGGATCTTTCCCTGAGGGAAAACTGCCTCAGATATCCCCTGATGAATCATCTGAGGGGAGGAATGCGGCATCTTTTCTTTTAAAGTGGGTGTATTGTTGTATTGTGCAACCATCATGGTGTAACTGAACTTAGCAAGGAGGCTGTTAATAAAGGAAAACGGTTAGCATTTCACATCACTGAGGTCATTTACATATAGATAAGTCTCATGTATATAAGATGTATAGAGTACATGTATATATGAATATATATATGCAGCAGATTTAACATTTGTTCTACATTTGTGCATTTCTATAGCAGACACTTCTATAGGGTCCATACTGTCTTTCACAATGCATTTCAGCTATAGATTGATCCCTGGATATTGAACCTCTGACCTCGGAGTTGCTAGTGGCAACAGGAACTTATAGATGACTATAGATGTTGGTGAGAGAGAGACAGAAAGAGGGAGAGAGAGAGAGAGAGAGGATAAGGATGAGAGGATGAGGATGAGAGAGAGAGAGGATTCTAACCTTGTACTGAAACAGGAACAAACCGCAGAAGAGGCTGTAGAGATCGGCCGTCAGCAGGGACAGATTCACAGCCGTTGCGCTGGTTCTTTTGATCACTACAGGCATGAAGCTGTACAGCCCAAACATACAAGCGCTGAACCCAATATACAGCAGCCCTGAGGGAACACACACAGTCTGAACAGTCAGTCTGGCTTCTGAACACGAGCACAACATGCAGCACTGAACTTTCATTTGTTCAAAGATAAATTCTGATATTCAATCCAATTTATACCTGAAAGAAAGTTTTAAAGTTTTGTAAGAAGTTTGTAAGACATAAAACAATAAAAAAAGTTTGCTGGAGTTGTTTTTTTTATTTTGGTAAGGAAAACAACATTCTGTTATGATTAAAGATTCAATTAGATATTAAGACAACATGACAGATTAATGTTTAACCCAGTATAATTATGATTTATAATTGACTGTTGGGTACGATTTCCAATTAAATTAATTTTATTAATTTTAATCATTCATAATTAATTTGACATCAGCATAAATGAAAAAATGAACCTGCAATT
>JBAJNP010009526.1:0-17970 GCA_036877545.1 Yasuhikotakia modesta | reverse complement strand
ATGAAAGGGAGTTTGTATGAGAATTTTGACTCAATACTAATAAGCCCATGAGTTGTGTTCATGTTCCCAGCTTTACTGTGTCCGCGTTGGAAACGCATAGTTTTGAAACCGCAGATGTTTACGAGAATCTGTTGTGCGTTGTGTTTGAACAGACGCATGCCATTAAAACCAAAACAAAAAAGACTTAAACACGGGAGGGAAAAATTCCTGCCGGTCGTGTACGTCTCTGAAAAACAGGGAAAAAAATCCTGCCGGACCTGTACGTCCGGGAAGTTTCACCAACCAAACATTCACACAGAAAGCCTGCCTCCTCTCCAGAGTAAGCAGATGTGTGTTGGTTTCTCGACATGGTGAGGAAGAATCGAATGTCCGCCTGGGTCTTAAACAAGACCAGATGTTCGGCCAACTGTGTTGCATTAGTTCCCCTGCTTGTGTTTTTTATCCTGGCCTCCCTGTTGTCCCTGTGCTGTACAATGTCAGGAGTCTCAGGTCCATGGAGTCATTACTGTGGACCAAAGCACAGCTGCTTGAGATCATTGTGGGCAGACTGTTAAACATTCTCCATCTCCAGTCCTCCACAGGTTTGTGTGTGTTTTCTTGTATGTTGGATTAAGGATGTAAATAAGGTTTGTGGAGGATTTAAATGTAAGAAATTTGATAGAATGATCTATTTTTAACCATAAAGTTGATGGTGCCTATCACAGTATTTTAAAGCCCTCAGACCTGGGTCAGATTATTAGCATAGACCCTGTTTACACCTGCAGTGTATGTTTGTAACCCTAAAAAGAGGGTAAACTTCACTTGTTTGTGCTGAGGTTAAGTTTTAAAGAAACTAAGTGTCTGCATGTTAGCTTTGTTTTGTTTGCTCTGTATAAACGTATAGCAATACACAGCTATACGTAGTGATGTAGTGACATTTGTGGAATTGTAACATAGTGCTGACAACTGTGATATTTCTCCCGATTCCTGACATGTTATTGTGCCATGATTATTGAAAATGTTCAATCATACCAACCGGAATTCTGCTAGTCTAGCGATTCTCAGGAATGATGGTCAGACTGTCTGTCAGAGATCTTAGTTCCTTATTTCTCACAGACAGAGAACCCAGTTTACACTCGCGGTTCTCCTTGCCAGGATTTCCGCTGCGTAGGACTGATGCTGTTTTCTGATGAAAGCTCCGTTTCCAACAAGCTTCCGGTCGATTCTGAATCTCTCGTTGGCGTTACCATGGTGTTTCTCAATAAGACAGTGACTTCCTAGCATCTTTGAAAAGTGTTGAGTCAGAGCAAGACTCTGTAATTGCATCAGAAGACAATGCAATCCTCCTCAGGCTTCCGACGCGCAACGTTCCCGCCTAATAATAACAACAACGTCATGTTCTGCATCTGTTTTTGCGTAACATTTATGATCCGTTTTTGTTTCTCAACACGGCAGCTAACAATTTTAGGTTGTAAGACTGTTTCCCTAACGTTTCATTAGGTAACCATAACATTAAAAACGTTGTTTTGAAAATGTTCAGATGTATAAGAATTGTTGCTTTGTTGTAATTGTGCTTTATTTAAACATTTTTATTTTCATAACGTTCTTTTAACTACTTAAGAATAACTTTTGTGATGTATGATATATATATATATATATAGTTAAACAACGCTCTACTGATGTTACTAAAACGTTTTTAATAACTTTAAGAGAACGTTCTTTGTTATCTCTCTTGTTGTATTAGCTTTAGCTTTTTATTGTAAGGGCGACAGAAAGACAAATGATTAATATAGCCAATATTTCTTCACTGTTACCATGGTGAGGATTATATTTTTGTCTCTGCTGATGGTTGAGAATAGAGTCGTCCTCGTCGTGGTTGGTGGAGCGAGAGATTATGTCTATATATAATCCTAAATCTCTCGCATAACGTGACACATCTGTTAAATTTCCCTCCAGTGTGTGTTCAGAATTGTGTGGCTGTAATTTATGTTATCAGATTCATCTCACCAAATGTCTAAACCTGCAGTTCTGCTGGTAGAGTATGGCGCTAGCAACCCCAAGGTCATGGGTTTGAATCCCAGGGAATGCACATACTTTATTGATAAATGTACAGTCTGAACACAGTAAATGTTATTCAGCACTAAGTAAAAGCATAGATGTAAAACAGAGCAAGGTATACATTAATCCCTTTCTTTTGGCTGGTCAAGGGTTCGAGAGTGTAAACGCCCCTCCTTCTGTCCACAGGTTTAATGAGGATGAGGAGGATTAAGATAAAGCCTGTATTTGTTCTCTTATCTGACTGGGATCAGTCAATCTGATGACATTTTGTCACAATTTTCCAAGTTTGCCCAAAAAAGCAACTTCCTGTTTGACAACATCACCGACAGCGTCATCGGTTCCTCAGAAATGTTTCTTCACTTCAGTATGTACAGTAGTCAGATCCATACACTGCTCAGAAGGGCAGTTTCACTTCCTGAGCTTTTAATCTGTGTCCCGTGATTCCTAAACCATAATGTTTCTGTAGAGCACAGATAAGCCATTGGCTAAACAGCTGGTAGCCACCATAGACCTTACAGATGGTGAAAACAGGGTCCGGTTTTTGTCAAGAGACACCACACCAGTGGTGGTCCTGCTTCACTGACATACAGAACAACCAGAGAAATGGCCAGAAACAAGAAACATTATGTCTAAAAAATGTAGAAGTTCCTTCAAAGTTATGACTGCTTTGAAGCAAAAGACTTCATAAATGTCTCCTGGTACTGTTTTTTTTTTCATCTAGACAGCCGTTTGATTTTCATGCAATTTTGTTGTACAGAAAATAGCATTTTTGACATTTTCTGTTCCACGGGGAAAATGAACATTTTAGACCATTTTAGTTTGATGACAGTAATTTTTTAAACGTTCATTAATTGTCAACGATTTGTGGAACTTCAGGAACTTCTGAGGATAAATCTGGACCCTCAGAGCTCCACAGAAGATCCAGCTGATGTTTATGGTACCAGAACCTCGTGAGTTACATTAAACCTGTTCTGGGAGAGATGGAGCATTTCTGACGTCTTCAGATCTCTGTGATTTTGGCAGGAGAGAGACATTGTGATGACAAACTTGTGTTACTGACGCAAGTAGCAGGAAATCCCTTTTCTGAAGTGCATTTTCATTTCTGCAGTTAGTTTAAAGATAAGAGCTGTAGATGGTGGAGTGAGTCATATTTAAAAGCATTACAAGAACTATTCTTTAGTCCACAGCAGGAACAGGTATTTGCTTTCATACGGCCAGTTTATATTTGCGCCGAGTGTGTTGGGTTGAGCTCTGTGTCTGTATCTCATATACTTTTCAATGCACATGTGAGACTGAACCAGAGTAAGTCATGGTTTTAAACACCTGTCTCTCTTTCCCTGTCTCTCTCTCTCTCTGTCTCTCTCTCAATCGAAGAATGTGTTGTATGGATATTTAAAATGAACATCTGGCATTATTAAGCAATTTTGTTTAGGCTATTGCTTGATGCAGCTTTCAATGCAGTTAATATAGACCATCTGTTCCAGCTAACAGGGAGCGTTCTTTAAATGTTGGCAAACGTTTCAAAAACGCTGCAGTGACATTAGTGCAGCTTTTTTAACTGTATATTGTTGTTATTGGAATGTTTTAAAAATGTTACAGAATTAAAAAAGCTTAATGTTCTTATAGCCAAGCAATAACGTTAATCCAACATCTAAAAAACTGAAAGATTTGAACATTTGAAATAACATTTTTAATGTTTTTGTTACGTATTGGAAATGTTAATCTTACAAACTAAGATTGCTAGCTGTTTTTATATCATTTTAAATTTCATTTTGTCCCCCTCTTTCAGCACACACACACAAGTTCTCCCTGTATGGGGATGATAGAAGATGGAGGAGAAGAATCAACGTGTTGCAGATTATTTCGTGGTGGCAGGACTCACAGACTCCTCAAAGCTCCTGGAAGAAGATGTTCAGCCTGAGGATGGAGGTCACAGGAGCTCAGCTCAGCTCAAGGCTCCCATCACAGATGTGGTGGTGGTGATTCGCTCCCTGGGGGAGGAGGTACCGCGGGGATACACCTGCATCGAATGCACCCCCTCCGGCCTGCCTGCAGAACTGAATGGAGGAAGCCTCATGGGTCCGCAGATCTTCCTCTGCTACAGGAGGGGCCAAGACAAACCCCCGCTTACAGACCTAGGGTGAGACGTTAACATAACGGTAGTGTTCCAATCACCTAGCGAGCTCCCTACCTGGACAGCATTTTAAAAGTAACCTCTGTGACGAGAGTAGTGAGAATTCAAGATGGAGACTGAACGTCATAGCTATAAGGGAACGTTCTGGGGGCATTGGCTAACATCCTCTAAACGTTCATGCAAAAAGTTAGTTAGAATAATGTTAGTCAGATGTTTTTAGTATTATACATAACAAACATGAACCATTACTTGTTGATCATTGATATACTTCATTTTATTTAAAACATAATAGGAAAAATACTGACATAATAGTCAGTTAGCAATTGCTGCGTATTGAGAACATTCAGTCATTTATGTGGCAGTTCACAGCTCACTTTTTAGGTTTTTAAACATGTTGTCACTTGTTATCACGTGTTGTTGCAGAAAAATTCACTATCTTCCATCTTGTTTTTGATGCTCAGGGTCCTCTATGAGTGGAAGGAGAAACTGAAGCCAGATTGTAACATTATCCAGACCACGCCCTCCGGCCGGCCTGCTAACATCAGTAGCTCCTCCTCCCAAAGGATTTACATCACATACCAGCGCGCTTCCGAGAGTCACTCTCACGCCACACTGGCTGTCACCGACATCTGTGTCATTATCCCCGGCAAGGGAGAGACGCCACCACACGCATTCTGCAAAGTGGAGAAAAACCTCAACAGTAGCATGGTGAGCGTGTTAATACGCCTAGCCTGCTACGCTAGCATACATTTCAACAGTAGTTTTTGCTAGTCTGTGTTAGGTGGCCGGACACAAGAAAGAGTCGTGGAATGTTGACTAACGTTCCTTAAAAGTTCTTATATTTCACAAAAATGTTTTTCTTTTTATTGTAATAATAAAAAATCATATTCTTAAAAATATTCTTATTGCACAACACATGGAGTCATGACCCCACAGACAATGCAAGTTTAGGAAGTTTAGGAATGTTAAAATGAATTAATTTCTATTCCTGCTTTTACAGTGGGGGTCCTCTGTGTACCTGTGCTACAAAAAATCTTTGGCCAAAACCAACACCCTCGCATTCAAAGCAGGTACCGTATCTCTGTCTGCGTCTCGTTTGTGTTTTGTTGTACGCTAAGAACAACTGGAGAGGACAGTAAACATTATTGAGACGCACTGCAGAGAAAGAGTCTTTGTTGTGGGATGGGATTGTGGATGAGTGAAATCTGATACTCCCGTGGAGCAAAAACAATATGATGTCATAGTTAAGCAGATGATGGATGATGTCATTGTATCCAGACTGTTGGAGTTGGTTATGGTGTGTGTGTGGTGTGTGTACATTTTGAGCTTTTGGGGGCATGTTTTAGTATATATCATACAGAATAATTCTTTTGGGAAATTTTAAATAGCAGAAAGATTATTGTGATGGTAGTTTTGTCTATGAAATGTCCCTAAAACATGATTTACTGTGTGTGTGTGCAGGTCTTCTGTCCAGGTATCCTAAGGAGGACCATGAATCCTTTCCTTTGCCCGAATCTGTTCCCCTGTTTTGTTTACCTATGGGAGCCTCTATCGAGTGCTGGCCCTCTCATACCAAATATTCCCTTCCCGTCTTCTCGACGTTTGTTCTCACCGGCGCCTCGGGAGAGAAGGTGCGGACACGCCGGAGCGCACACACATCCACACATTCTGCAAGAGCTCGGTTCTTACTGCGGCACCGTCTCTGAGAGCTTTCTTTAGTAAAATTAGACCACAGAGGGCGAGTTTTTCTGGAAATGTGAGATGAATTTAAAACAGAAGCAGGAAACTGGCGCATGCGGAAAATCACAAAAACTCAAGCATATAACGTTCAAACGTTCAGAATTAGACGAAGATGTGAAACGACTCGAGGTCAGCTCAGGTACTCAATGTCAAACACATTACCTCGCTCGACTCGCTCTCCTCACGACTGAACAAACCTCCAGGCTATTTACAATGCAGTATTCTATCATTTATTTATTTAGGTACGTAACTTCAAAGAAACCTCGCCAGTTTGAGCTGCTCGAACAGAAAGGAAAATATAAGTCTTATCTTTTTCTTACACTGGACAGATCTGAGAAAATCACTTGCTGATACTGATACAGATGATGCCTTTTAAAGGCAGGGAAGACAACGTTTTTTAGAATTTTTTTAAGCGATTGTTCTCCTGGTTGAATGTCTTCTGTGGTCTAAATATATTTATATGTCATCTGTGGAAGGCGTTCAGCTGTAAATTTTTCATCCAATCATTTGATTCAGTCCAGATGCCTTGATAGGATGTTTTACTTCCAAACTATGTATTAGAGGCGTGGCTTCGGCAATTGCTCTGAATGGAGGATGGGTTTTATGCTTTTAAAGTTAAGTAGCTACTGCAAGCCTCTCCAAAAATGCCTACCCTACCTTTAAGTGGTCTAAAATTGTTACAGTTGTGCATGTTAAACTATAAACCAGTTATTTTTTGTGCCATAAGTTCATGAGTTTTCTTGTACCCACAGGTATACGGCGCTGCTATTCAGTTCTATGAGCCGTACCAGGAGGAGAATTTGACAGACAAGCACAGGTCTCAGCTGGGCCTTCTGGGTAACGGACTGGATGGATCCGTGGCCGTCCACACCAACAAAAGCATCTGCCTTCTTTCCCACTGGCCGTTTTTCGATGCGTTTCGTAACTTCCTCACCTTTCTGTACCGATACTCTATCTCAGGTCCACACACTCTGCCCATTGAGACGTGAGTGCTGGCTTGTGTTTATGTGAAGATTGGGGATATTAACGTTATTGAGCAATAACAAAACTATATAAAACAAATACTATTTTATTTTGGGTAGAATATGTAGCTACACAGCTAATATTTAATTGCATAATATCTGAAAACAGTGTGTTTGCACCATGTTAAATTGATTCACACGCCACATCAGCCCTGCCTGATTTGATGTTATTATGACAATCAACACGCATCTTGTTTTCTGTCTGAGAATCAAAAGTGAATTATAAGTGTTGTTTTTATTCCTGGGTAAAGACAATTTATGTTAACTCTTCTTTAAAAACACAGCCTTAGAGTTTACAGTTTATTTTGTGCATGTGTGCGTTTGTTTATCGTTAGTTTTATTTCCACCAATTTGTCTCTCTCTCTTTAGGCATATTTCTCATTTCATGCACAAGGTTCCGTTCCCGTCGTCTCAAAGGCCTCGTATCCTGGTGCAGGTGAGTTTTCTGCAGCCTGTGTGTGGATTAATGTCCCTCTGAAACTGTAAATACAGATGTGCCGGCCGTGGTCCTCATCTGTGTTTGTGCTTCACAGCTGTCCCCACATGATAGCCTGATGCTAAGTCAACCTATTTCCTCTCCTCTTCCTCTGAGGTAAGTCAGATACAACCCAGATAACCGTGAACGTTCTTGGAATGTTAGTTTAGTGTTCTTTCTGTCAGCGTTATCTGAACGAGGCTAATGCATGTTTGTTTGTGGCTATTTTCCTTGGCTGCAGTGGTGGCCGTCTCTCAACGCTGCTCTTGAATCTCGGACCCAAGAATGCAGCAACGCTGCTGGTGTTGGCCGTCACCGAACACAAAATACTGGTGCATTCTCTGCGACCGGCTGTTCTCACCAGTGTTACTGAGGCCCTGGTGTCGGTGAGTGGATGAAAATGGTGTCTCCTTATTAAATGTTTAAAACAACAGAGCAAGTGAGTTTTGCATGAGTTTTGTGACTGACTGACTAAACATTATTCTTGACTTAATTCATGGCTGCTTGCTAAATTAATTAATAATGGGATTGACCAGAATCAAGTATTTCAAGAATCAAGAGCCACATAATGCATTCTTGTTGCTCTCTCATTGGCTAAGCCATCATCACTGTACTCTACTCTACTCTACTGTACCCACAGATGATTTTTCCCTTCCATTGGCCGTGTCCGTACATTCCTCTGTGTCCGCTGGCTCTGGCGGGAGTTCTCAGCGCTCCATGTCCATTCATTGTCGGCGTGGATTCCCGCTACTTTGACCTCTTTGAGCCACCGACGGACATCAGCTGTGTGGATCTGGACACCAACACTATAACCCAGTACGTTTTGACCCGTTTGGACATTGTGTGGATGTTGAGCAACTGTAAAGCAACATTTTACCTCGTAATTTACAAAATAAAATTAATGATTTGCACTGTAGGAACCGAACATTTTTTTTGGTGTGAAATGAGTTCTCAAGGAAAATGTTGGGAAAGAGCTGAAATTATTCAGAAGTTCTGAGAAATGCTGATTTTATCAGACAGATGGTTTAGGGATCAGGAGATGGAGATATATCAGGAATTATTGAGGAATGTTGTTGTGATGATAGCAGAACCAGAACCTCCATGTGTTCAACACATGCTGCTGTTTGTTTATCTCTCTGTTAACAGTTTTAGGTTGTAAGAATGTTTCCAAAATGTTTCTATAAGTCACTAAAAAATCCAAAAGCTGTTTTGAAGTTTTAGGAACATTCAGGGTTTTTTTAAATGTTGTACTAACCTTATTGCTTCCACTATTAACTTAAGAGTAATGTTTATGATATGACGTTTTTGCTATTTGATATAACGTTTAACATTTAGTTTATAAAATGTTCAAGTAACATTTCTGTAAGAGTGCTTCCTCTTACAGAATTTAGAAGAACCTTTATAGAACATTCCTGTTAGCTAGGTATGCAGCTAAATGCTTGCAGTGGTTGTAAAAGCTTCATTAAACTCTCAGTTGTTCACAGGCTTTGGCCTGTTTCTTTATCCTCTCTGTTTACTCTCTCTCTCTCTCTCTAATGATAAACATCTGTGGCCTGTTTCAGCAGAGAGGAGCGCAGAGCCCTGACCTGGAAAATGCTGCCCAGAAAAGCCTGTAAACATTTGATCAGCACTTTGAGTCGTCTCCACCAGCAGCTGGATGCGGGTCAGTGAGGCCGGGTCACCGTGTTGCAATGATTTAATTCATTTCCTGTTAGCAAAGTTCCTTAAAGAGCAAGATATTTCAATGCGCAACAAATATCACCTTATGTGATCTTGTGCCATCCACTTTGAACTCAGACAGCATCATTATTATTATCTAACAATGTTTCATGAACGCTTGACCGAGTAAGAGTTGAGTTCAGTCATCCCTGAGATGTGATGAGATTTGAAGAGCAGCAATTTGGCGGATAGATGCCCCATTTAACAATTACAGGTTGTAAGAAAGTTTACAACAGTGACAAAAACATTTAAAATATTATTTTGAATGTTGTAGAAATGTTTAAAGTGTCTTGTTTTGCTTGGTTGTAAGAACATTATTCAAACATTTTTATTTCTGTAGTGCTTTTGAAATGATTTAACAATAACGTTTTTAATATATGATACAGGACATTAATGTTTTAACATTACTTGGAGAACATTTGGAGAACATCAACGTTTATTTTTTTTAGTTCCCTGTTAGCCGGGGAACGCAGCACAATACGCAGATTGTTTATTATGTGTGAATGCCGTGATAATGTTTTATAGCTGAAAACTGATTTATGCTTCACTCTTTATCTCAAACACTTGTGATAAAATGATGCATCTCTCTGCTCTAAGTAACTCTGTTCCCATATATTTTATGGGGAGTGTTTTATGTCCGTTGATATAACTGAAATTCAAAGCAGTAATATACTGGACGGGAGGTATAGCATAGAATGGACCTGCGACGTGTTCATTTTATCTGCTTTTGAAGTCTGGACATTGTAAATTTGATGTATCAGTGCATGTGTCTGAACCTGTGAGTGTAACTCAAGTGTAAATTTCCACAGGTTATCAGCTGATCCGGGAGGAAGGGCGGATGGATGCGTTCATGACCGAGCGAGAGCCTGGCTGTGGTGGGAAGAGTTTGGAAACCCTGGAAATGGAAATTCAAGAGGCTTTCCTGCGCTTCATGGCGGCCATTTTGAAGGGCTACCGCTCGTACCTGCTGCCCATCACGCAGGCGCCATCTGAGAAAGCCACCGATGCCAGTTCACTGTTTGATCTGCAGGGTGAGTCGTGTGCACTGCACCGGTTCTTACAAACAGGTCTCAGGTCAGTTCTGATAGGATCATAGACAAAAATTACCCAGATAACAATTGTATGTTTTTAAGAAGATTTTACATGTTTCCATTAAGTAACAGAAACGTTACAAAGAGTTATTTTGGACAAACTTCAGTCTTGTTTGGACCCAGTCACATGCAGAGTCCACTGTGGTTTGTTAGTGGGTTTCTGAGGCCCGGCAGCTGTTCTGACGCTCAGATCTGGCCCGATGCCTCCGCAGTCTGGCTTAAATCAGGCTTGAAATTGTTGTGTGATTTTGGTTAAGCCCCACTGGAAATTAGGCATTTCTGACAGGTCCAACAAACTGCAGTAATTAATAGAATCTACCGGCTCTTATATAATCACCTGTCTTGCACTCTTACTGAGTGTCTGCACTAAGCACTCATACCACAGACTCAATGAAGCTGGTCTAGATGTGGGATATCATGAAACAATTGAAGGTCTTTGTGGACACAGTGTCATAAAAACATTTGTTCTGGACATGCCCTGCTGGAGGTCTTTTATTTCCCCTGAATGTGATTGATTAGATGTTTAATTGAAACGGACAACTGTGGCGGCGAGTCGCAGTTATTATGCGTTACTGAGATTGTCTCCTCACATTGTCGTCTTTGATTTTGAATATTGCTTTTGTTTCTCACAGGCTTTCTGAAGAGCCGAGACCGATCCCATCAGAAGTTTTACTCCCTCATGACGAAGACTCAGATGTTCATCAGATTTATTGAGGAATGTTCTTTTGTCAGCGATAAGGACACCAGCCTTGCTTTCTTTGATGACTGCGTCGACAAGGTATAAAGCCTATTGGTCTGTATTTAGCCCAATATATAGAAATAAACATATACATTCTGTGTGTCTGCATATATACATATGCGTGCACACATGTACTATATATACATTATACATGTGTATATATACATACAGAGAATGTTTCTAGTTAACTGGGACTTCACACCAAGCTCTTAGCCAAACAAAAGATCAAAAGGTTTTTGCATGATTTGTGAGAGCCGAGCAAATGTTGTCATTATAAGCATTGCTCTCATGATCTCATGGGCTTTGCTGATGTCAGGTAATTAATTTCCTGTGAATATTGTTCCCTCTGTGACTCTATGGCTTTTCTTCTGTGCTGCCTGTAGTCTTATTTTCTCACTTTTTCTTCTCTTTCAATTCTTGTCTTCTCTGCTTTCCTGAAAAGTTATTCGGCACAGAAAGAGGAAAGGTACGCTGCTTTAAAATGATTATTTTTTTTAAATGTCTGTTATGCATCTACTTAACTGAATGCAGTCGAATAATAACTAACCTTTAGTCTGAATAAATGCTCGGTATACTGTGTACATGTTTGAGTCCACATTGAGCATCTAATGATTCAGAATTAGTTTTGAAATGTAACCCGTTGGGGCTCTAGTAAGTATTCGGTGATGCAGGGCTGTATTAACAGGAGACAAGGATCTCTCTCTCTCAGCACTCTGGACGAGTTTGCTGCCTCCCTTCATTATTAAAGCAACATTGCTGTTTGGGTCTCTGCAGAACTGCAGATTCATCCGCATGCATAATTAATTTCTGGGTGGCTGGCGTGTCTTCATACCGTCTTAAATTCTCAACTGTTGCGTCTTGTCTCGAGATAACCAAGGCCTTACGCATTGAACGTGATATTGTCATCATAACGATAAAAGCTTTGTTTTAAACAGAGCTGCGGAGAGTAATCTCAGCTGGTTGTGTTGCGTCTTTGTAGTATGTTTTTATCTGTCTCGACCGAACAGTGATGAGACAGTTTATACTTGTTTGGAGAAACAGCAGTTACTGTATTACCCACAAGGCTGTAGTGAGCAATAAAGACAGCTAGACGTCTCCTGTCCTCACAGTTTCCATTATAAGAGAATGAAAGAAGTCACACATAACCTGTTATGGCATGTCTATCACTTATGTGTTATATCACTTATTCTATCAAAATATGAAGTAATCTGTAAATTCTTAAAATTCAGTTGGACCTCCTCAGATGGGCAATCAACATTTTCTAAAGGTTACCCAGCTACGTTCTAAGAACATTGGCATGCATTCTCTCAAAGTTTACTCAAGGCTATCAAAAATGTTCTTGCAGTAATGTTAGTTTTATTATGTCATAAAGAATAAATCTATATACAGCTTTAAGTTGTTAATGGAAAGTTACCAAGCATTGTTTTTGCATTACAGAATTGATGCCACAGTCCCTGGAGTCCTCGTTCTCTGTTAAAAACAGGCAATGATCCAGAAACATTCTCAGAACTTTCTGGATTCTCGTCTGTTGCTTATCTAGAAAACATTTGCTGAGGTTGCCTTACTTAAACTCATTTCCCCACTATCGACAGATATAAAATTCATGCTTTATTCGATAGCCTGCCTGATTTCCAGTGCAGTTTGGTGGCATGGGCTTTATGATGCGTTTATGGCCCATTTACTGGGTTTTGTAGACAGGCTTGTCTGGAGGCTAAATGCACCGTGGCTCCTCTAAGTTCTGGCTAGACCATCGGAGCAGTTTTACGTCCCTCTGGCGATTCAGCGCCGAGCATTAAGTCCGGGTCAGTGCACTTGCCGTGCATCTGCGGCAGATGGGAGGATTGGATGGAAGCTAGTAGGATCAGAGCTTCTTGGTACAGATGTGGGATCAGTTGGAGATCAGTGATGAGGGAGATTAATGAGCTCATTTACCCTAAAACTCGAGCTCCAACTGGTCTGAGGTCAGATGATGTGTGTGAAGTGTCCTCGCCAGTTGCAGCATGACCAGACTACAGAAAATCCTTTGGCACAGTTTTATGATGGGGTCAGAAGATTTTGTGTGTGTGTGTGTGTGTGTGTGTATGTGTATTTGTGTGTGTGTGTGTGTGTGTATTTGCGTGTGTGTTTGCAGCCTCAGTTCTGCGTGAGATTACCCTTGCATTGACTTGTTTATGTTAATTTGAGAATAGCTAAACAGGTCTAAATCTAGTTGAGCTGTTAGTTAAAACATTTGACCACGTATGGTTGAAGCATGCTATGTTTTTAGACAGGAAATGTGTTTTATCTATTCAGTTGTATATATTAAATAACAATACACTAAATGCTTAATGGCCTTTTAATCACAGTCTCAATCACTACCCAGTGCTTGCACACTTACATGCTCGTGTGAAGAACACACGTGTGACTGATGAACGCTGTGTTACTGCAGGTGGACAGCGAGAGGCCTGAAGACATGAGGCTTATTGAACTTGACAAATCCCACCAGAGTGAGCACACAGTCTACATCACCCCCCCGGAGCTGCCAGCATTACCTGAAGGAGACGAGCCACCTGTCCTGTACAGGTATTACAGACAGACACAGTCCTGACACACATTCTCATGCATTAAATGCATGTGTTGTGGTGTTATCCTAGCTAACAGTTTTAGGTTGTCAGAACATTTTCCTAATGTTCTCGTTAAGTGTTATTTTGAATGTCCAGGTTTTGAAACATAATAACATTAGGTTGGTTATTTATTAACATTATTAAAACATTTTATTGTATCAAATCAAATCAAATTTTATTTTATTAATTTTGTAATGTTTTTAAAACATTCCACTAAGAACTTAAGAATAGCATTAAAAATGGTTTTCTAACATTACTACAAGAACTTAGCCAACGTTCTGGGAATGTTTTCTGTTAGCTGGGATATAATCCCCTACAAAACCCATCCCGGGAAGCAAGAGTCTGGAGTAAATCTCTGAGGGCTCAGTGTCTACAGAAACGCTCTGAAAAGGCAATAATACAATCTCCACTGTGAGCGTGTGATTACATTAATGGGTGATATTTTGGGATTTGTGTTACTGTGTTACAATGGGGTGTCTTGACATTGAGGATTAAGATTGTTAACATTTCACACAAGCAGGACCACACAGAGTCTGTATATCTTCATTATTATGGCCGTTTTGGTTGTTATCTCGCATTATAAGTCAAGTTCTGTATGCTTATTTAACACTTTAACATGTTTTAAAATGTTTTCAGAGAATTCCACAGATTTTCCCTCTAAATCATTGCAGAAAATATAAAAATAAGTCAGAAGATCTTATCTGAGCTGTAGTCATTAGTTCTGCCTGTTCTGTTTATAATCTGAGTTTGTCTTCATATTTAGAACAATTCAGATGAAGTGTGTAATTTGTTTTCTGTGTGTGTGCGCGTGTGTGTGCGCACGTGTGACACCTGTTTATAAACAGTGATTATTTTTGCAGTTTAAGTTACTGATAACATGCAAGACAAAACGTTTTTACATCAAACTTTTCTTCATGTAGCTACAGTGGGTTTCCGGTGCTGAACGCCGAACTCCTCGAACTTCAGGATGGGCCCAAAATCCCCACAGAACCTTCAGTTCCGAGACACATCAGTCCTATCAGCCCAGCCGCCATCTTCAGACGCTCCCAACAGGTCTGTCCTATACTAGCTAACAGGGAACGTTGGTAGAACGTAGGCTAACATTCTTTAAAAGGTTTAAGAAAACATTCTTGCAGTAATATTAGTGTAATGCTTTTTAGTGTTACCTAATGGAAACAATAGGGAAACATTCTTACAACCCAAATTGTTAGCTGGGCGTGTCTGAACATTCCCTTCCTCTCTCTCTCGGCTCCTGCAGGAGGTCAGGTCAGCCCAGAAGATGGCCAAGACCTACTCATCAATACCTAAGATGTGGTCCAAGTGTCTCCTCCGGCACTGTCATGGTCTGTGGTTCATCTGCCTGCCCTCCTACCTCAGCTCCTGTCACTCTAAAATGCGAGCACTGCACGCTGCCTACGACGTGCTGAGGAACATGCAGGACAAGAAGTTGCAGCCCCCCGATGAGGTACCGCGGACTAACAGCCGCATTGATCCGTTATTTAAAAGAACGATTTGTTCTGCACCTAGCTTGCGGAAATTTCTTTCTGGGTTGTGATTTTGAAAGTAATGGTCCGGTTCTGCTCCATTGAAGGTCTGTTACCGGGTTCTGATGCAGCTGTGTGGGCAGTACGGACAGCCTGTGTTGGCGGTTCGGGTTCTGTTTGAGATGAAGAAAGCAGGAGTCCAGCCCAACGCCATTACCTATGGATACTATAACAGGGTGAGTGCAGTTGTGACGTGCAGCATTTAATGCGATCTAAATGAAGATGCATGTAAAGGCATTATCTAAGGCACAGTTATGCTATTAAAAATAAAGGTTCTTTAATGGTTCTTTACAGTGAACTACCATTTATGGTTCTGCAAAGAGCCATTCAGACAAAAGTTCCTAAAGGAACAATTTCATAGTGTGTAGAACCTTTTCCAATACAAAGATCCTATGTTCTATAGATGTTAAAGGTTCTTTATGGAACCATACCAAAACGCCAAAATGGTTCTTCTATGATGCTGAATGCAGAGGTAGATATTAAACATGAAGCCAAGTGGAATATATAAGACAAATAACATAAGAGAACTTAAAACACTAGTTGTGTTTGCAGATGTTTTAATGTGACACTTTGGGGTGATTGTTGATTTCTTAATAAGTTTGCCAGTGACAGATTTGAGTAAATTTCATGGGAATCAGTTCTTCAAAACACACATTTCAAGTTGGCATTTATTCTAGTGCTCAAAGGCTTCAAGTTGGCAAAAAACTGTCGTGTGACTGTTTTCATGTTGTTATTAAAAGAAAGTGAAGATGCAGTCATCTCTCTGGGGACTCTCTCATTTTTCTGTTTCATCCCAAAAGGAGGAAAACTTACAGCTGAGTGTTGTTCCAGTTCTCTCAGAGTAATTACAGCCACTCCTTGGGAGAGAACACAATCTACTTAAGATAATGATGGATGTTGCGCTGTAGAATTATGTAGTTAATCTGTGTGTGTGTGTGTGTGTGTGTCTGCAGGCCGTACTGGAGAGCACATGGCCGTCCTCCACCAGAGGGGGTTACTTCCTGTGGGGAAAGCTGAGAAATGTGGTCCGGGGCGTGGTGCTGTTTAAACAAGTGTGGAGGAGGAGGACCACCCACCCGAAAGACCCCCATCTGTCCGGTAAACCCCCCAACACATGTGCACACACACTCAGTTCTACACATTCCACAGAATGTTAAATTACCTGTAAAAACGAAGTCGGATCCAATTAAGAAAAATGACAGACGAAGCGGCATTGCGTGTCCTTTATTTCCCACAATGCATTGCAACGAGCGGGGTAAAAATCCATCCAATGGCAGACGACTCGAGTGAAATGTCGGTTACAATTTACTTTATTAAATAAAACTCGTTCAATACCAAAAGTATCAATAAATAGTTTAATCTAATTGCTGACACCAATCAAAAGCGAGCAGATGTTTTTGATAGTTACTGTCTATGAAGACGATTTGACATCGATCACTTGCGAGGCTCCATTTCTCATTGGGCGACACCTTATATGCAGCAGTCTGCAGGCAGTAGACAGTGAGGCAGCCTGTCGGGTTTTGGAACGAAGCCATTATTAGACGAAGAGTGGAAAGTTCAGACCAGCTCATTATTAGTTACAGAAATTGCTTTTGCAAAGTAATAATCTATCTCTCTGTTTCTCAGCATGATCTTTACTCTCTGTGCAAAATAGCCAGTCATTGTGTAACCGGCTGGTCTAGTCTGTAGGGAACGTGAGTGCAATATTGTTTCTATTGTTAGAAAAACTCATATTCAATACCTGCCCAGCTAACAGGAGCGTTTTTGGAACGTTGGTTAACATTCTCTGGTTAACATTAAGTTTTCTTTTAGAGAAGTATCAGAAAACATTTTTGCAGTAATGCTACAACCTTTTAACTGTTTAATGTATAAACAATGTTATTCTCAGTTGAATTAATGTTAATGCAACATCTACAAAACCTGGACAGTTTGCACCCTTCTAGAACCTTCAAAATAACATTTTTAATGTTTTTGTGAGTAAATGGAAACATTGGGGTAACATTACTACCACCTAAAAGTGTTAGCTGGCTGAGGAAGGTACTGTCTCAGCTATCACTGACTTCTTCAAGCTCAGTCCAGTCTGTCTGCTGAAGCAGAGAAGCTATAATGGGTCCAATTAAGATGTGAGTGGATAGCAGCCTCCTCCGCCAGCACTGAGATCATCATCTTCATCGCGTCCTTCCCCACACAGTCTTCTGTTCGCTGCAGTAGAAGACGTGCGTGAGGGACTTTCGCAATTAAAACAAGCTGCGTCATCACGGCTTTGATGCACTGACTGATTTTGACAAATGGATGTTTATTTAAATAGAAAACTCTGAGCAGAAAGTTTGTCTGAAATTCACCGGACTGTGATCATGCCCTGCTAACGGGGAACGTTTGTAGAACGTTGAGTGATGTTTTCTGTTTTCATAAAACGTCTGTAGTTATGTGGACATAACTTTTTAACGTTATACATCGTATATAAAATGTGTTGTTTCTAAGTTGTTAGTGAAATGTTTTAACAACATTACACAGTTTTTAAATAACGTTCTTATAGCCAAGAAATAATGGTCATGCAGTCTAAAAAATGGATGTTTTGAACATTCAAAATAACATTTTTTTTAATATATTTTTTAAATGTAAACATTAGGGGAAACATTCTTGCAACCTTTAATTATCAGCTGTGTGGTTGTGTTCAATTATGTTACTTGTTAGTGTTTCTCTAACTGTGCCTGACGTTTTCTCACGAGCAGATGCCAGCGATCTGGACACCGTCAGCCACGGCAGTCTGGACAGCTCCAACGATTCTGCAGAACGGGTTTCCATTGATACCGACTTCACTAAAATGGACTCCAGTGATGACAGATCCAGCACAGGTACCAGTTCT